>NQII01003833.1:0-28701 GCA_002778355.1 Clitarchus hookeri | reverse complement strand
AAAATATTTGACAGTTCCCACATGGCACTGTTTACAAAACGTTTGACAGGTGTCACATGGCAATGTTTTGTTTACATACTGCGGAAGGATACATAATCGGCTCCCTGAAAGTAGATATTTAGCAGGGTTTCAGAAAATCTTGAAGTTACCGTGAATACATTATACACGAAAATTCTGGGGTCTTTTCTCTTGCGATAACTGATGAGATTCCTTCCAATGAATTATTTCTAAGTTACTTGCATGTTTCTTGTCCACAGCGAGCACTAGTTGGTTTTAGTTTTATTATTTTTATTTTTGTTTTTGAGTCTTCAGTTTTTATTTAATATCTTGAATTTTCTGCAACTTACAGAAAAGTGTTGTAATGGCATACCTACGTCTAAATTAACGGTTCAGTTAATCGCTTACCCCTCAATCACAGGAATAATTGAAAGCTTACGAGAATTCCTGGACGTCTGGCAACAGTGAGCATCTTATCAAGACACATATAAAGATATAGTTGCATTTCAAAAGTATAACGAGAGAATTGTATCAAATTCGGTTGTTTGTCGCCGTAGGTTGTACTGTATTGCCAAAGTTAGAACACGAGAGCATAAACCACATGTGTTCACTTTGTTATGTTAGGGGCCGCGGTGGTGTAGTGGTTGAACTACTCGCCTCCCACCTAGGCGAACAAGGTTCGATTCCCGGCGATATCGCTCCCATGTGGGAATCTTGCCGGACGATGCCGCTGGTCAGCGGGTTTTCTCGAGGATCTCCCGTTCCTCCAGCCCTTTCATTCTGGCACTGCTACATACTCACCTCACTTCGACCTCATCGGCTCTCAATATCTCGATGTTACGAGCCGCCCAAATACATATCTCCACTCACTCACCCTGGTTAACATGCACGCATATCACGCCGAAAAGAAAAGGCGGAAAGCTATAACACGCAATCAGAACTCGTCCTCGTTTGTCTCACGANGCACGCATATCACGCCGAAAAGAAAAGGCGGAAAGCTATAACACGCAATCAGAACTCGTCCTCGTTTGTCTCACGAGACACGCCGAAAAGCTGAATTCACGCCGTAATTTCTGCTCGCGGAAAGAGCTGACTTCGCCGTTATTTCACAGCGGTTCACTGTTTGACATGTTTAATTCCTTCGAATTCTGGGATTATTAACNGAGCTGACTTCGCCGTTATTTCACAGCGGTTCACTGTTTGACATGTTTAATTCCTTCGAATTCTGGGATTATTAACGTGTATTTATGTAATTGTTTGGAATGCTTGTAGTTTGGAAGTTAGCCGATAGTTTTAAAGTATTTTTTGGAAATATAAAGAAAACCCATTAATAATTAAATTTAGTTTCGTTTCGTAAGAATTCGTACCACAACGACATCAATAAAAAAGAATAAAGACACGGCAGCGTAGTTTGTAATCTACCGCTTGCAACAAAAAAAATGTTTTATATTTGTATTACATACAGTTCAACTTTTAGTCATTATCTGTAATTATTATTTGATAACAAATTTTTTTTTGCCGCTTATAGTTTTTGCATTAATACATGTCAAAATCTCAATTGCACGGTTTTAGGACTGTATAAATAATTAAGTGGAGATATAGGAGGTTCTTAACATCAAGGATGAAATGAGATGAGCATGGAGCTCTACCGGAATGAAAGGGCGGGGAAAAGGGATATCCCCGAGAAAACTCACCGACCAGCGGCATCGTCCGGCACGATTCCCATGTGCGAAAATCCGGAAGTTACCTTGGCGGGAATCGAACCCGATTCACCTAAGTGGGCGGCGAGTAGTCTGACCACTACACCACCACGCTCCCTAAAAAAAAATTGGTTGTCTGTAAAGTCGGTTTACTGACGATAGTTGAACGTGACAACGTCTTAAGAAAATACTGATGGAATGGTAGCATTTTTCAAAAGAAAATTTTAATTTCATTTGTTTAATAGATTTGTATGTATATAGAGAAGGAGGTAATTGGAAATCACAATGAAATTGATCAAGTGAGATTTATTTGTACGCATAAATACAATTATGTCAATTTGTTTTTTTCGCTCGTTCCGCGCTCTCGCTTGCACTTCAAGCCTTACATGGAACGCCTCAGAGCGAGGTAACGCCGCATGAGTCATGTTTTTTCGTGCGTGCAGCCGGCTCTATCGAATTATAAGACGTTGTCACGTCAAAAATGAAAAGTTACTTACATACAGAAATGAGAACATCCACACTGAAAGAAGAGCCAAGATATACTTCAAGACATGTATAAGATCGTGCAAGGAAATGTTTTTGCAGTCTCAAAAATTGCTGAAAATAAGGACATTTTTGCATATTTTTAATTTGTAACTGCCCTTGAAAAGTTGCATAATGACCTTTGCTGAATATACCTTAAAATAAAATAAGCCAACACATCTTAGTTGCCGTTGTTAAGCTTTTTGCAAAAAGTTTTGTTTATTTTATTTATACGTTACAAAACCAGTAAAATTATTTTTTGACATGTTATTGAAAAAAAAAAATTACCCATTGAACAAGTTAACAATATGTGGTACAAATATAAAATAACAAAAATTTTCGTGGACAACCCCATTAAAAATAATGGACTAACCAGTGTGGCCGTGAAAAGCTTGCCAACAAGCGCCAAAACGGTAACGCAGGCAAATCTATTACCGCGCGAGCAACCGCAGGTTCTGTCCGCTTTGTTCGGTGTGATGGGCGTAAATGTGAAGCAGGCCTATTGGAGTTGCTGCGGCCTGAAACTTACAACTTGTAGACTGGCGCTTCCTCGCGGTGGTAAAGCCCCTGGGGAATGGCGTTGTCTTGTTAATGATGTANNNNCGCAGCCGTTCATTTCCTGCCCGTCGTAATAATTCCGGGGGCTGCACGCGCGGAGGAGGCGGCCAGGGGTGTCCCGCCAACGTCTGTCTCCACCCTAGAGAGGCACTCGCGCCGTAGCATTGCCGTTGTCGGTCAGCGATGCAGCTTCGTGATGTACCGATCACGTAACAGCATTCCTGAACCATGGCAACTGCGGCATGGTGCAACAGTGTAGAGCAATACATCGCGTATCGCGATATATTGCCAAACTGCGGCATCAGCGATACGCGATGTTGGCGATATAGTTGTTATATCAATACGATCGATATTTTCAATATCGATACAAGCCAGGGTCTCCAAACTCCGAGAGATTTGAAAATTGGCGGTGAGCTACCATACCATGCCTAATACAAATGAACTGTTAAGGGTAGGTATTCTGTTTCTTGTTTGTACTTGACATTATTCACCTTACGTACGGCATAACATTTACAGCCGACCTAGACTTCCACACGAGAGTACAGTGCAGACTGAGAACGCAGGCGACAGGATGTCGAGGGAAACGGAGATTGGAGGAGCTAGTGCAGTGTAAACAAACGGACATCATTTCGCGAGCTAACATTTCACGAGCTACTGAAAATATGTCCTCGAGCTACCGGTAGCTCGCGATCGACGGTTTGGCGAACGCGGGTATAGGCGATTCTGCTCTGTGTATCCCCACCGATTTTCATAACTCTCTTCGAGCAACAGGTATATCGCACCCATACTCATACCGATATGTTTCGAAACGATATTGAACACATGTTTATTGCTCTGCTGAAGTGAGTGGTCAGCAGAACGCTTTCGAAGGCCCTGCTTAGTTTCTTTACTCACTGCTGTCACATGCCACACGGGATAATTAACACTTGTGTGAAAGGCGAAATTGTGAAATTCTTAGAAACACAGTTATCACACCATTACTAGAGTCCTGAGAAATTCTGTGTTATTGTAAAGTGGCAGGCCTCACGGAGACCTGAGCGTAATTCGTGATTTCATTGGCCTGCGAGAACGCTTCCTATCTGGAGCTGTTTTGCGTATTTTAGGCACAGTATTAAGAAAGCAACAAGGGAGACAGACACCACAGAGTAAATAAATACGCAGAGACGAAATGGCGTCTGATGGTTCCTTTGATGCAGGCCCACCCATCATCTGATTCGTTGTGCGAGGGTCTCAGGACGGGCCTTGTTTCTGATTGGCTACCGCGCCCTGAGAAAGCTACACCATTGGCTGGGGTACTGGCTGGCAAGTAACTTACCAGGCTCTGATCGGCGAACTGCGTTCCGACATGTTGCTGGCTAGTGACGCTGTTTTGGGGACGTGTGCGGTTGGCGTTCGCTGAATAAGTGGCTATTTCAGCTCTGTATTCGTATCCACTCTGTGGCGACACTGACACGTGAGCCCAGTGCACCGCTTCTATCCGCAAGGCTCTAAAATGGCGTGCTGGCTGTGTTTCCGTCGTGCTGCGTGTACCTATGGGACTTTAAGCGGTGACCCTATCATTTTATTGGCGGAAAATCTGCAGCAGAGTTCAGCGTAGGGCCGTTTCATAGTCTTACATGTTTCCGACATGTATGTATTGAAATACAGCAGTTATGAGAATGCCCTTTTTAAGCTACGTTGGAGGGTTAGAAAATAGTATTTATAATGTGCGTGATGTATTTGTATAGTGTGTTTGTTATTTGCATCTCGTCAGAAGTGTGATTTATTTTCATATATCGGTATGATGGGAACATGTTTAGGGGCTTAATAAAAAAAAACGCGGATTTCGAACACACTGCAAAGCAATTCCAGCGACAGACAGGAGACACCCTTAAGCAGTCATTTACTTGGGTGACAGCGTTACTGGAGTTTGATTGCTATAACTTTGCACATTTAAATATGGCCGACAATGTTTATGATGGGGTAAATTTTTTTTTTCGTCCAATGGCTGAAGTCAAACGAGCATATAGCAGCCACAATGGTGCGGTAGTCAGATTACTCGCCTCCCACCAAGGCGAATCGGGTTCGATTCCCGTCGGCGTCACCCGGATTGGTCCCCTGGATTATTTTTTTTGCACTTGGGAAACGTGGCGGACGTTGCCGTTGGCCGGCTGGTCTTCTCGGGGCACTCCTGTTTTCTTCCGCCCTCGCATTCCGCCACTGCTCCATATTCACCTCATTTCGAAATCTCTCTCTTAAACGAGCGTACCGCATCTTGGACTTAAGTGTGCTGCCAAATAATAATGCAAGATATTTAGGTACCAAACCATCATGCAAATTAGCATTAATGTGTATAAGAAGATTGGAAACTAATTTTTAATATATGTTAAATTAAACAATGGCGTAGAACTGATAGCCCGAACGCTGGCGATGAGCACACTTTTTAATAAGACGTTACGGCACCAAACTATTTTTTTTTTTAACACTTAAAGACACACTGTCATTTATGGTTTCAGGAGTTGCAGAGATGTGAAATATTTCGATGCTTTCTCGAAAAAGTTCTCGTTTTATTGTCACAAAAAATGACGTCGTTAGCAAATTGTTGGGCGATAGTGACATGGACCACGCACAACCTAAAGATAATAGCACGGTTTACAAATCGGTTACCTGCAAATAAGGCCATCTGGGCCTCCAGCTGATCTAAGAGATTACAAGACAACGACGCTTCAGCCGTCTTTCGTTTGCGCTCTTGGTACGACGATCGCCGCATTCTAAGCTCTCTTATTCAGTCGGATGAGTTAAACTGGCGTATTAAAAATTATGTTTCTAATAGTTAACGTGTGAATGACACACTGGAAAAAATACTTCGTGAATGCTACAAAATGATTTGTTGGTATACACACAGCCAAATTATTTTTTGGTGAACACAACAATTTTTAGTTGACACCACGAAACATGTGGTGCGCCTATAAATTTGTTTATTGGTGGCTACAAAATGTTTTGTGCACACCACAAAATTCTTTGGCTGTATGTAAAAAAAAAAAAAAGTACCAGCCACAAAGAAAAATTTTTTTTTCCGTGCACACTGTACATTCATTCTATTCAAGAAGTATTCCTGTTCCATTGGTGGGGGCAGGGGGGAGGGGAACTTAATCTTCAAATTGTAAGTGGTTATGTTACAGAAAATAATCGCCAACCGCTGAGCTACACTGAACACGTATTTCAGCGCTGGAACCAGCCCTGATGTGTCTGTCGGCTTAGAGTGCCGCAACGCAGTCACTTAACGATGTTCGTCTTCGCCTTTGACCTCCGGTCTGACCGGCATGGTCGGGGAAGAGAAGAAAAAAAAAAACCTTCCTCGGGACAAGTCACATTAGGCGAGGCTGAAGCGGCGCCGTTCAAACACTCACGCAGTAATTATGAGAGTCTCTGGTCGGAGGATAAAGATCCGTACAGAACTCGGCGCCTACTTCCTTCCATTTTTGTTGTTGTAAATATCATAGATTCTGCGCACGTCCCCAAATTTGACTCAAGAACTGCCGCAACAACTGTCAAAGTCATGTGTTCAAACAATAATGTTTCTTTTGTTTGCATTTGGTTTTGCGAAGTACCCCGCCATTTTTACAACAAAAAAAAACTTATATTTTGCATAACTTGATTACATCGTGTTGGCGTTGCGACTTAAACTCTACCCTTTCCAAGGTCGTAGCTTATATTACTACTCCTGTCCTTGCTCTTGGAAGATATTGGTTTGGGTTTTTTGGCCGCAAACACACAGGTCATGAGCAGTCAATGGCACGAGCAGTCAATGGTCAGAGTCGGATCATAAAAATATGTTTTCGTAATAAAGTGGATTATTTACGCCTGTCATTAAATCTTCATCAACATTTGTGTCTTATTTTTTACGTATTTCGGAATTTTGCCCTACCCGTCACGTCAGCTGTCCTGAACAACGCTGGTCTCTTTACGCATTTTCACCTCGAAACGAAACAACACATAAAAAAACATTTCAAAGCTGCAAGCAAACGTGCACTTGCATGTACACAGTACGTTTAATATTAGATATAATTAAAGGACGCGGTTAAAAATTTAAATACCTAAGTTAAACTTAAAAAAAAAAAATCACAAAATAACGTCGGAACTATTTTATGCCGGAGTCACAGTGTGAATCGCATATAGTCAGTCAATGGCTTTGACTTTACTGGAAGTCTTCATCTTTGCTGCTACCTTTAAAATACATAACTGATTGTCAAAAGTAGCTTTTTATAGCATATGGAAGCATGAAAACTGCGCGCTAGACTTATTTGACGTCATGTGGTTTCGAGAGGTCCGTACGGGAAGAAAAGCATTTCAGTGCAGTGTCGGCTCGTAACGGCCGCATTCGCCTCACTGCTTCGCCCGGGCTGCCACGGCACGTCAAACCAGTAAGTGCAGTTCTCAAGCTTCTTTCCCGTCAGAAACCTTCTATAGTATGTTCACGGTTACTTCCAACATATCTCAAGTCCTGCTTAAGTTATACTGCCTGCGTATTCCTCTGCCTCGTGCGGAAAAAGCTTTACTACATTAAAGTTTATTCTACGAGATTAATTTTTAAATTTCACCTAATAAGGCGCAAAAGCACCTGGCCTTGGCCCTGTGTTTATTCACATTCTTCATATTTGAAATATTACAATTTATGGTAAGAATATAAGTAAAAGTTTAATTGAACCAAAAATAAGGTACTTTCATGTTGAAACAAGTATAAAACGCTTGTGATACATTAGATATTTACGAAACAACCAAGCACGCTTTTCAAACGTTGTTTTAAGAAATTGTGAAGAAACTGCGAATATACTATATATAGGCTATTCACGGTAAAGTGGGCACTTTTGAAAGCCCTCTCATTTGGAATAATAGTCATAAACTATATTTTATTTTAGCCTTTGACGTTAACTTCCGAGTGCGGTGGAATATACTCGCTGCATTTATTACTTACATGGCAATATTGATTAAAAAAGGTAGTTAAAGTGTGACGTGTCGTCATATTTGTGTGGTGACGATTGGTGCTTCTTTGTTTTTCACTTTCTTTTGCATATTCGTCTGCTGCGCCCTGGTGATTAGAATAACCAGTTGAAGCTCTTTGGAATTGTAAATACCAAATGTACAATATTATTGTGTATTAGGAATGAATTCACCAAATTATATTTAATACTTTTTATGTAATTATATATACAATTTTAGAATTATTGTTATGTATGTACTATTTACATACTGGGATAGATATTTTGTATTACGTTGGTTTGGGTACACGACCGCTTGGGGCGCTGTACTGAGTTGGGAGTTGCGCGCCTTTGCGTTTGTTCGGAAACTTGCCTGCGAGCTAGGGAGTTGGGCGGTGTGCACGGAGCATGCTTGACGTGTTGTTACCGCTCAGTTAGACAATGGCACAGGATAGTTGGCTTGGTCCAAGCGGTAGTATCAAATTGACTTTGGATTTATTGTGCGTATCATAAGACGACGGAGTAAACATGTGGGCTGTATTGTGAAATTCACGAGCCATGGGAAGAGAGAATACAAACGCGGTCGTGAGACAATTTGAAAATCGTATACAGTTTTGTGCTTCGTTTTGATATAAGTGAACTGTCCTTCATTGCTGTTTGGGACATTTGTCGTGGAGAACAAGATTTCATCGTATATCAGGGCTCTGGTTGCCTCGTTGCCGAACGTCGCCTCGCCCCATTTGTCGACGAATGCTTGCCAGCTGCCGGCGAGTTCTACTGTCCATAAAGGCAGAGCATTCACCGTTGTTTAATGACTACAGGCATCTACATTCAAGGAGTTAAAACTGTGTTTTACCATATGCGCCGAAGGAAACAAGGAACTGTACTGCATTTTGAACTTATGGTGTGGTGTGTTGAAGCTATTGCCTTTTCTGTTCTTCACAAGTAACTCCTCTTAACCTACAAGTAATTGTTCTTAACCTGCATAGGGGTGTGGCAAGCTGGGAATAAATCTAATGTGATCACTCCACGATGTTAGCAGTAGAGAGAAAATAAGGGTTCGGGGACAATATAAGAGAAAAAGGTTATCTAGACAATCTATGGACAGCTATAGCCATTTTTACAATTTTTATGTAGCTATCAGTGAATAGTTTTTTTTATGATTGTGTGGTTGTATGCACTTAATGTAATACAAATATTAACCTGCATAACAGTATCTTTTATATAATTTTTTTTCTTTTTTTTATACTTTACCGTTGTATTAGTATGGCACTTTTAAGGGAAGTAAATATAAATAATTTATTCAATAGATGCCTTGTTGATAATGACCCAGAATAGCCAATAATAATATGGCGCAGGTCTCAGGAGAGAACATTAGTGTTAACTTCCTCACAGAACGACCCAGTTTGAGAACTGTGTTTGCACAGCTCAAAAGGATAAAAAATGGCTGAAAGTAAAAAGCAACTAGGGCCTCAAGAGTGCTCACTTTATCGCGAGCACTGTTTTCGCTTTCCAGTCTTGGTGCTACTGAGGCGAAGCGGCTAGCGCGTCATCGATACCGTTAGCTGTGTACTCCAGCTGCGCTCAATCCCTGAGTAAAAAAACCACCCCAAAGAAACAATTTTTTGGTTTTGAAATTAATGGACGAATTGGGTTGAATAATGAACCACGCAGAAATATTACCGATATAAAATAAATCAATTCTAATTTTAGCGCATTCTACGCGGGGCGTAATAATGTACCGGAATAATCTTCTCCAATAGGCTTGATGCGAAACTTGTACATGTGCTTGTGAGGAGGTGAAAATTTCATTAACTATTGCACTTTGCTCACATCATGTTTTCACTTTCCTTGACCACTCAAGAGGTCGCCAGCTGTTCGGCATACCAGCTTCACACGCACGTATACCACTAGTCATACTTGTGACTGGTGTTTGTTGGTTCATCATGCTCAGTAATGTGTTTTATATTTGATCGGTTTTGATATCTTCGTAGGAAAAATATTTGACGTTGTGTAACGTTGTGCCCCTTCTGGCGTGTATGAGATTTTAAAACTGAGGTAATATTAATATATCTTTGCCCGTGTGGTGTATGTGTATCGTGTTAAAACTACGAAACTTCTGACGACGCAGTGCGTAAAACGCGCCTGCAACGAGCCGCCACTGGTTCAGCGTTGGAACACGGTAGCTGGTTACTACGCAGCTGGCAAGCTACTGGCGGGTTCGCATTCAAAACACACAAGCACAGAGTATATAACATAACAGTAAAATATTCATACGACCAGAGTTCTTGTGCGAAATCGATTGACAAGTGAATATTTATCCATTATTTCCAGCCAATGAAATTTTGCGACGAGTCTGACGTCAGTTGGCAGTGTTGGTAAATAATGTATTTTCGTTGTATTAAAAGTTGACGGTGATATGAAATATTTAGCATTATCACTTTTCTTTAAAACTTTGTTTCTGCGATCCTAAAGATGTGAATAACCTAAAAAAATTTCTGTTATTAAACTGTGACCTGTCGTTTTCTCTAAATGTGTATTGCGACATTTCTTGGTTTCTGCAGCATAACTGTCCTTCCATTTTAAATAAACAACTTCGTTGAAAATTTCATACTCTGCTCTAATTGGCTGATGCCCCATGCGCCCGCACAAGAAATGAAAAATAACTACTTCCTTTGTGCACTACGTCAGGAACTCCCACGCACACGACCTGTTATGCGCCGTTGCGAATCAATAGGTTCGAAAACATGGCGGTCAATGTTCGTGCAGAAGACTTATGTTCTGTGGTTACTGTTGTGGCGGTAGCTTGCCGACACACGAGGCAGGGACTCCGTCTCTATACATTCCTCCAGTGTAACACTTTTTTCAACGAAACAGAGAAAGGCCCCCCCCCCCTTTCCGGTCGTGTGGTTAAGGAATACTTTAACGTTTGGGTTTGCCAAATAAAATGATAAAACTTGATTTTTACCCAACTGTATTTTTGGGGTTTCCATTTTTACGGAAAATATTTAAAATTCTTTATTTAGATTACACTACGACCATACAAGGTCAGTTAAATATGACACAAGAAATAATTGAAAAACCCTATAAAATTTACAAAAGTTACATGAAAATTCCCTCTTCTATTCAGCGAAAGACTACTGCATTTGTCTTATGCAGTAGTCTTTCGCTGAATATCCAGTTTACATGATAAAATTACAATACTAAAATTGAAGAAAAACCCCGTGGGGTAAAGCACATGACTTATGACATGATTTGGGCAGCCATCCTCTCCCCCCTAAGGAACAGAGTTCCGCCGTAACAGAGTCCCTCTATGCTTATACTTCACAAAATCTCTTCAACGTCCAGTTCTGGAAGTTTATCCGTCACTCACGAAGTGTAGACAACGCCCCAAAGTGACGTCACATGCTGCAAGCACGCCTTCAGACGGCATTGAAGACACTAACGGAAGGAGGAGGGAGCTACCCGAAGAGGTAGCCGAGCAAGTTGACCGGCGCTCAGTATGCCTTCAGCCTGCCCGCCGACTACAGCGGCGGCGCGAGAGAGTCCGACGGGGCACGCGCACACAGGTAAGATGCCACGTCCATAACACGGGGCCGCAGTGGTGTAGTGGTTAGCCTACTAGCCTCCCACCTAGGCGAATCGGGTTAGATTCCCGGCGGGGTCGCTTCCTGATTTTCGCATGTTGATATCGTGCCGGACGATGCCGCTGGTCGACGGGTTTTCTCGGGGGATCTCCCGTTTCCCCCACCGCCGTTTCATTCTGACGCTGCTCCATTCTCACCTCGCTTCATCCTCATCGGCTCTCAAGACCTTGATGTTAACAGTCCACATATCTCCACTCTTCACTCACGTCTATAGCAGCAGAAATCAATCCACGTAGGTCTCGTAGAACAACAGCCTATGGCACCGGTTTTCTCAGGTTCTCGTGATAGATGTGACACCGTCACACTGTTATGCTTTCAATTGTGAACCAAGCTTAGCTCTACCCCAGCGAAGGAGGGGGAGCTGTGACGTCAGAGAGGGGGGTGCCGGGCCGTCCCGCTCAGGTGTAATTAATGCCGGTCCGGACAGGAGATGAGTGGCGCTGCTGTCAATAGCGGCGCCGTGAAAAGTTGGTTGGCTCACGCCGCAATGGGGCAGGTCTCGTTTCTACCGCGACCAGCGGCGATGATTAATGTCGTCCCCGGAGACGACCCGCGCTGGACCGCCTCCACCGCTCGCTCATCGCGTTATAAGGTTTCCCCGCTCCATATTTTACACTCTGTTCCCTCCCATATTTCTGACATTTGTTAATGTACGAAGAATCTATTTTTAAAATAGCTATTTTTCCCTTGTTTCTGCTGAAAAAAAGTATACTTTCTTCTCTAGATAGCAATTAATTTCTTTTTAAAATATGCATACACCAAAATAGTATATNGACCGCCTCCACCGCTCGCTCATCGCGTTATAAGGTTTCCCCGCTCCATATTTTACACTCTGTTCCCTCCCATATTTCTGACATTTGTTAATGTACGAAGAATCTATTTTTAAAATAGCTATTTTTCCCTTGTTTCTGCTGAAAAAAAGTATACTTTCTTCTCTAGATAGCAATTAATTTCTTTTTAAAATATGCATACACCAAAATAGTATATGTGATTATAGGCTATNCTTTCTTCTCTAGATAGCAATTAATTTCTTTTTAAAATATGCATACACCAAAATAGTATATGTGATTATAGGCTATTCCCAGTAAAGTGAGCACTTTCGAAAGCCCTCTCATTTGTAATAATAGTCAATGAATATATTTTATTTCAGCCTAAGACGTTAACTTCCGAGTGCGGTGAAATATACACACTGTGTTTATTACTTACGGGGCAATATTTATTTAAAAAGNTAAGACGTTAACTTCCGAGTGCGGTGAAATATACACACTGTGTTTATTACTTACGGGGCAATATTTATTTAAAAAGTTTGTTAAATGATAAAAAAATAGCTGAAAGGAAAAAAGTAACTAGGGCTTTAAAAGTGCTCACTTTACCACGAACAGCCTATAAACTTTGTAATATAACCCAGAATGGAATTATACTTTAGAACACGTCCTACTTTAAGGAAAATTATTTCAAAAAAGATTTCAGTTGTAGGGTGAATGTTGTTCACCTTAAAAATTTCATTTACATATTGATGTAATTAGAGTTATATATATATATATATATAATTAGTCGCAGTCGTAAGGAAAGGTAAATGAATAAAATATTTTCGTTGTTTACAAGTTAAGGTTACTACTAGACTAACGTAGGCCGATGTGTCCAGATTCTGTAATTTCATTCGAAGAGAATATAATCAAACTGAATCACCTGTAGCAGGAAATACTCGAAGGAGGAGAAAATATTAAATTTAATTATGTCCCGCTTGTTTTTACAAATGCTATCATTGACTTATTTTTAGACTGCGTTAAGTTTCATGTCCAGTTGGTGTATTCAGTGTGACATCCTCTGAAAGATTGCTGCTTTTACACAATTTTCGACAGAACCGTATTTTCTCGGGATGCAGTGACCAATTTCAGGTTTTACTTATCTCGAGTTATTCGTAGGCTAANTTCGACAGAACCGTATTTTCTCGGGATGCAGTGACCAATTTCAGGTTTTACTTATCTCGAGTTATTCGTAGGCTAATTTCTATGCAGCGTTGAACTGGGAAGTGTGTGTCACTTAACTCAAGCAGCAGTATACGTAATGATTGTGGAACAACGGATATGACGAACTACATGACGAATTACTCTTGCCATGGCGGATGGAAAGTTCGAGACAATGGAACGGTAACTTTTCAGAAGTTTTGTAAATAAATATTTGCGGTGGGAAAGAGGGCAGGGTAAACGTTAACCCTAAATTAATAATCAGTGCTGCACATTTTGAAACGATCGATTCCCCCCCCCCTCCCCCAATACCTTGTTATTTCGTAAACATTACATTGAAGTTAATATCTTATGCATATCATTTCCAACACTGTTCCAAGGTGAGAGGTGAGAACATTCGCCTCCCGACACCACGAAACGGGTTAGATTCCCAAAGTGGTCACCGACATGTGAGGAACGGGGCTAATGTTACCATTGGCCATTCTCGAGGTACTCTCTTTACTTCCAGCATTACATTCCGCTGCTACTCAATCTTTATCTCCATCCCCATCTCTTTTTACCGTTGTCAGCGCTCAAGACATCGGCTGTAATGACCCTCATACGTGTTTTTCCTCTCCTAACCAATGCCGATAATTAAAATCGTTATAAAATCATTCTCGCATGCCTAACTGACTTTGTATTGCACTGTACTGTATAGGGCTTATTAACGTCCCCGATTTTATGCCTGAAGGTTTATCAGGGGAAGGCTTACAAACTAACCTATGACCTAACTTAAATTAATACCTACGCTTTACCAGGGATTCGAACCCAGAACCTCAGACCAGCGGCGCACCAACCGACTGCGCCACGGGTGGCCGGCCTAACTGAATTTGTTTGGAAAAAAAGTATTTACTTTTGTGCGTCGTGGGAAAACAGAATTTTATTTACAAAATAAAAAAATTAAGAAATTTAATATTAAGTTTTTGCACCAGCAGTTTAATGCAACGTTAGAAGAAAAACCAAATGGGAGAAACCGTTCGCTGTATAGCCTGCTGGGATTGAAACCTCGACCTCCCGAGAGCAAAACAGATACGCCACTGCACATCCACTCACGCTACACCAGCGGAAACGAGGGGGGTGGGGAGGGAGGTTGCAGAAGTCTTGTGTTCGCGAGAGCCGAGGTAACGGCAGTTTGCGACGTGTGGGTTCTTGTGAGCGTGTGAAAATATATGGTTGAAAGAGATCATACTACTGTGAAAGCTCCCGTGATTCAAAATACTGGGTGAAAATCTTACGCTGGAAAAACAGTCTGCTAGTTCGGGGTGGCGTCGATCTACTTTCATATCTTAACGGCATTTCTAAAAAAAATTTCCCCCGGGAGAACATTGAGACGTAGAATTACGCAGATAAATAAAATCGCCTCTGTTAAACTCCATTCGACTATGTAGATGTCAGTATAAATGCCTCAATATTGTCATGAGGCACAATCTGTATTCTGCCACGCGGTATACGCTACTCCTTCAGAATGCAATGCCGCTGTGTTAGTGAAAGCAGGTACGCGATGACCCAAATACTTTATATCGTTTACGCTACATAAACATAGAAGTGAGGCGCGGTTTGTAACACAATCATCATTGTACTTGCAGAACTTTTGAGCTTGTTACACAGACGCAAGTGCCAAGCACTTTAACTCCATTTTATTTTCGGCCATTCAAGTGCTTTCTGTCGAAACCTCAGTTGTTGAGTTGCCGACCAGTAATTAATCTCTTAACATTTTCGTGGTGGCAAATTTTCGTAGGGCATTTTACATCGGGCCAACGTTGTATTAGTGTGTGTTCCAGCCCAACATATAGCTAAATCTTCCAAACAAACGCCAACGTTGGGTCGACGTTGGCTGATCTTGGGGTATTCTGAGCAATTAAGCGCTACTGACAGACTATTCTCTAGATACTTCACGGTTAACTAAGCGCTTTTCAAATTAACCGTTGAAAAAAATATATCTGCCCTCGCAGTAGAAAAAAAAATCCTTGCAGCAGCTAGAAAATGTTTTGTAGGCATTCACCCTGCCTGATTTTTTTTTACGGTATACCACTAAATTGATATGACTATTAAAAATTGTTTTGCGTTTACAGCAAAAAAAAATAATAGGATGTCTTTCTTATGAAATTCTTACCTCAATGTACCTGCGTACATTTTAACCGACACGCTTACTGGCGTGGTCTTAAGTTTGTCAGCAATTCAGGAGAGCTAGTTTCAGTCGTAACGTAGTATTAAAAATGCGACTTCAAAATTGGCGCACACTGAATTTATTTGATTTTGCCTGTTTTTTTAATGCATATGGGTGTAGGAATTATTCTACGAGTAAAATATTTCAGTACTTAATAATATCTCAGTTTCTGTAACTCGGTTCAGGGAATACTCAGTCAGCTGGGAACAGTTTACAAGTTTTGGGATATAGTGACTGAACCACAGCGTCTACCGTGGTATAATTTAGATATAAATAAACCGTACATTTATATTATAATTAAAAAAACCAAAATGATGCTCCCACTTAGTATAGAACTCTGGTAACAGAAGAAACCTATAAGAATACGTATAAGCATTTTTTTTTTGCATTATACTGACAAACGTACTGTTGGCTCAAACAAATGTTTCTCTCAGTGTACTCTGACATTTTTTCAAAAGTGTTTTTCAAGCCTACGTTAATCACCTGTCGAATTTTTTTTATTAAATCCAGTTTGAGCCCGTTTTTAAATTAATATTTACCATGTTACATTCATTACAGTTCAAGTTTTTTAACTGCTAATGTCACCTGTCACCTCTTAATCCCTAGGATTAATTGTCTTTTAATAGTATGCAATAATTTCGGTGTTATGCGGCTTCAATTTTTGAAGACAAGTTGATCTTCTGTTCCATGGTTTCAATCATCCCTGCAAATTATCTCTGTAAATTCAGCTCAAGCACCTCTGCTAACTTCGTTTTTATATTTATTTACTAATGTTAGTATTCATTTGAGTTTTGAAAAGAGGATTTGACGTGGGTAATTAGTTTTGGATTTGTATGTTTTTCTTTTGTGCTAACTATCAGAAAATATAACTGACTGCGAACAGGGGGGTAAAACACACTGGTATAAGATCCAAACAAAATTACGTGGAGCTAGCACAAAGTATTTACATAACACACGACGACTTGCCGTGTAGTTCGCAGAAGTTTAACAAAATACTACAAAACCCTTCTCCCGTGCCGCATTTGTTACACGATGGCGTACGGCCTGAGGGGTTCTCAGTAAGCAGTTTTTAGGAATATGTGAGGATTACTTTAGTTTAATCAAATTCTCGTACTTCCTTATCATGTAGATTTATCAGGTCAGTATAAAAAGTTCAAGCGTATATTAGCATGTACGAATTAAAAGTTTTATTTCAAGCAATGCATGTTACATAGAGGAAATCGTTGTTCCTATACTGATATCATTTATTTTTATTAGTGCGGTGGACCATTTCATGTAGATCGATAAACATAAAACTTACAAATAGAGATGCTCAGGATTTAAACTCAACTGTTCGTCGTACTGTACCTTATAACTTCAGAATTAATAATAATAATACAAAATAAAATAACGCTACGTTCGTGGCACTGTTTATAATATCAAATAAAGTGCTACCACAATACTTTTGTAAATAAAATGATTCAAATAAACAAACAATAATTCCCTAAACGAATTAAAATATTAAATTATCTAATTTTATGCTATTGACGTAATACGTAAAGTGTAAGATTACAAGTAGAGCATTGTTCGGCGGATGCAGGGAAATATAAAATGCGCAATAGTATCGGCAGGGAAGTAGTTCACATTGTTGGAAGTACTGGTTTGAGCCAGGCCCAGTACTCACGGCTGGAGGGATCACGTCCCAGGATGCATGAAGTCAGAGAGCAAGTAAAGTAAGAGAGGCGACACTTCCATGTATAACGTCGAGCTCTAATTTTGAGCTTCAAAATGTAAAAAAGTCGCAATTATATAGCCAACATAACAACAGTCGTCAATGCACATCAACACGAATGAAAAGCTATGAATTCAGACATTGACTACCCTGATGAGACAATCTAGGGAACCCATGTTCGTCAATACAAACGTTGCTTAGGTAGCCCAATTTGTCTTAAGGTTTCTTTCCTACTGTTCAAAGTGGTGTACATTATTTCGGGGGTTGACTTCCAATTATTTCTAAAACTAGTAATTTTAGACTAGAGATCCTCGTTTTTTCAATCACCTTTGCGTTTTAAACGTCCTTCTTAACAAAGCAAATCGAAAAGCAACGATCCCATCTCTGTAAACATAACACCGTGCAAGTCACAAAGCATCGAGTGGGACATGGCAGCAACTGTGCGACTATCGAGCGAAATTCGAAAAATTGTCGTTGTGTAATTTGCTATATATTAGAAATGAAATTATATTTATAATTATCTCGTAGTTACAAACCGAGCACAAATATCTTGGTAGTTTCTAGTTTATATTCTATAAACATCAGTAAACTCCCATTGTATTTTTGGTGTTGGCGACACGGCTGCGACCTGAGAAAATAGTTGGATCGGAAGGGCTGTCTAGTGTCCCCCCCCTTCTCCGCATACACTAGTTGACGTGGAAGGTTCCGTCCTGTACGTATTCCCCTGGGCCAATAAGGTGTCGAGGAGTGGAATCAGGATACAGGGCGGAGCTCGTAAGAACAGACAAAGCAAGGCCCCTTAGAGGATGATGCAGGCTGATGCGAGGTGAAGCAGAAAAGTGAAGTACCTAGTTGTCTCTGGAAGCGCTAATAAAACGGAGACAGAAGGNAGATGCTTCTCTTCTAGGTGCGACGTTGTGAGCCGGAGCTGTCGAGATTGCGAGTACGTAAATCTACCGTTGACGGGAGAAACATCCGACGAGGTTTGTCGTGGAAGACGTTACACACTGCCTTGTTTTCGCTTCCCCGTTCTCTCCGCAACTCTAGTTCGGGCGATGTAATGTAAATAACACTCAAATGTTTTTGAGACACAGCGACGTATGTGTCTCAAAATAACTAAAGAATTTTGGGAAAACAATAGTTCTTTTCCCCGATACGTATTCCACTAACTACAATAGAACAAAACATTCGATACACGTAGGCCGAAATTATTGCTTTTATTACTTATGCAAACCTAACTTATTACAAATAAAAAACTGCTTTCAATCCGCGAATTATTATAGTTATTCTAAATAAACTTTTGGAATACATTTTTGCCTCTGCGGAAGGCAATAAAAAATATAATTGAAAATTACTCATAATTTTTTTTTGACCCTTGAATATGTATTTAATACACAAAAGTAATGTGAAATATTTGCCTCTTTCCTGTGATAGGTTCATTCTCGTTGATAACTAAACACTTTCGAAATCAATATTAGAAAAAAAAATTCCCTACTCTTTATTGCATACTTTCAATAAAGGTGGCTGCGATATAGGAAAAGTAGTTCCAAAAAAAGTCCTATCAAAATTTCGACACATTTGTGGATAACGAATTTGCGTGATTTATTTTCTGATTGTGTTATTCACTATTTACATAAGTGTAGTAATTAGCATATTATTCACACATGTGAACACACATATATTTTATTCTAACAGTGTCACAGTTGTTTCTGAAGTTTCACAGTTCCAGTTTGTCGACGCATGAATATAGTGAGAAGGTCCTAGACAATGCTAATTTACATGTGGCGGAAGG
Source organism: Clitarchus hookeri (assembly GCA_002778355.1). Lineage (NCBI taxonomy): Eukaryota > Metazoa > Arthropoda > Insecta > Phasmatodea > Phasmatidae > Clitarchus > Clitarchus hookeri. Next base: position 9,643 of record NQII01003833.1, on the reverse strand, counting down.
ATATAAAATGGGAAGGTAAGTAAATCCTAAACAATGCAATCAAAAGTGCTCAACTGACCGCCAACAACCTGCATATAGTCCATTCTTGGTTACTTCCAACTTCTCTGAAGCCCTACTAAAGTTCTACTTTCAGGATATTCCTCCGCCTCATGCAAAAACCGTAACTGAGTCTAGAAAACTGCAACAGAGGGACAACGCACCACATTCGTGCGCACTCAGTTTAATAATATTCTGCATATAACTATTTCTTACTAGGCGTTAACAACACACCTATCTTATCACTGTTTTTATTGATATTAGTTATAAATGAAATGTTATAATATACAGTTAAATACAAATAAATGTTCAATTTAACAAAAATTAAGTTACTGTTATTTTAACACAATACGCTTGTGACACGGCATATTTAGGGGGAGGGGGAGGGGACCATATATAGGGTGATTTTTCAAAGGTTTAATTTAAAAATGAAAAAAAAGAAAAACCGAAAATATACTATATACTAGCATTCGAATTATTGCTGGATATCGGTTAATCGAACACTTTTAAAGTCAAGCTTTATGAGTCCACATGACTTGTTATTTCTGCCACCAACATAAATACTTTAACGATAGTTTAGCAACAGGAAATGTTGAAGAATTATATTAGGCTGTACGTACTTTTGTATGAACCAGTGTTTGTCCCCACAAATTCCCTTAGCACAGTGTCTTTGCATCGTAGTATAATGTGCAAATTTACGGCAAAGAAATCGTTTGACAGAAATTGATCACCCTGGAAAAATATTTGTTGACAAAGTTGGTAATAACCTATTTTAGGATTTCCATATCCGGCTTTAATATAATTATTTTGGCTTGCAACAGTCTCTAGACTTAAGTTATTTTTGGCGTATATTCATGTCAAGTCCCTTTCGCTCTTCAAATATACCGTTTACGTGAGGGACAGACACTTTAATGTAAACAATCACTTATTTATCTACATGCTGGAAACTAGTTAGGAAAATAGTTCTAGAATTTAATGTATCATGGAAAGTGTAATATTAAACTGGAGGCATTGACATTTTTTAATTGGTAACGTACAGCTTAACTCTCTACAATTTCACGTTACGAGCCTAATTTTTTATTGGAAGTTTAATTCGATTCTTGATTTAAAAAAAGGACTCTGTTCCCGATCGCCACTGCTAGAATTTTCGTTGAAATGCAGACTACAAAGGCTCGTACACCTCTGTGAACGAGTATTAAAAGGCTCGTGCGATGGAGGGCGCACTCCACGTAAGTAGATAGAAAATGAGAGTGTGGAGTGAGAGAGTAGGAGTCCATGGCATCTGGCAGTGGACCAGTAGTGACATATGGCAAAGGACCAGAGGTGATATTTGACCTTGACCTTGACCTTTGAACCTGACTTTAACCTAAACATTTTCCATTTCCACTGAAAAAAAACCATTTAAAATTCCTAGAATTTCCCTCAAAATTTCCCGAATTTACCTCAAAATCTGCAAAATTTCATGCAAAAAGTTTTCTTATCCAAAATGTTATGATTCACTCAGTCTAAAAATAGCATGACATTGTTTCAAGAATGTTCTAGTTCATTTCATGTCTGTTTTCAGAGGTAAACATACCGCCTGGTTCTGATCTGCTGGCAAAAATCGAAGATAAACATTACCTAGGGTATGTCTATAGGGATTATGTTAACGGACTTGTTGATAAATTAATTACTTCACAAAGAGCTGGAAATAATTCCCACATGAACTAAATTATTAACATTCTAGAGGAATTGTGTGAAGGAGGCTACATACGATGAGTCGGGCAGAAGTCGCTAACAAACTGCACAACCCGGCTAGACGGAACTATCCAAGATGCAAAATAATGTTGTTTGGATTGCGTGATTTATAACAGGCAGATTTGGTCATCATGATTTCATATGCCTGTGTGAATATAGGATTCAAGTATATGCTGACTATGATCGATATATATTCTGTTCCAGTCAAAACCAAACGAGCTAAAGCGATGGAACTCGTTTTGGGTGTCAAAGGCACACCAAATAATCTGCAAACCGATCTTGAATACAAGTTCTATAATCCAGAATTCCGGCATCTAATAAAGAAACACAAGATCAATTATTGAAGTGAGCAGTTGTCGAAAGGTATAATCGCACTTTGAAAACAGTGATGTGGAAACAATTCTCAGCACAAGGAAGCTAAAAATGGTTGGGAATATTACCAGAACTGGTTTCCGAGTACAATCACAAATTGCACAGTACAATAGGCATGCGTACTGACGATGTTAAAGACAAATCGTTTCTACAAACAGTTTCAAAAATTAAAACAAAATGTTGATAGACGGAAGCCAAAAGCTAATATTGGAGACTAAGTATGCATTTCAAGAATGAAAGGGACATTTGACAAAGGGTATCCACATAACTGGTCAAACGAATTACACACAGTCGTCAAAATTCGACATTATGAACCTCGTACCTACTATCTCGTAGACCTGGATGGCCACGTTATTCGGGGCGGCTTTTACAGTGAGGAAATACAGCCTACAAAATTCCTTGACACTTATCTTGTAGAAAAAATTTTGAAATGTAAAGGCAATAAAATCTACGTTCGTTGGATGGGGTTTCCAGATAAAAAAAAGTAGTTGGAATCTCAAGGCTGCAATCACAGATAAATAATATTGTTTTTTTTTTACAGCAACTGTCTGCTAGTCGTAAGAAGATGGTACAAACGGAAGACTGCACTTCAGTCCAAAATTGGTGAGCGGACAGAAGATGGTTTTGTGAAAAACTAACTACAAGAAAAATGTATTATCCTGTACAAACAAAAATTTATTTAATAAAATTTTTTCAGAATAAGATAGTTTTATTTTTTTAATATTATTACCTACTCATGGCTGCATGCCTACTTCCTGGTCTGAGGTCTTATATACATACCCATGCCTATACTATTTCTAATTTGTATTAATAAAAAATTCAGAGCACTGGTTGTAGTGATACAAAACAATGAAAATATATTTTCAGTGCCTTGTCAACATGCCTGCTGCTGGAGTTAACATAATGAACACATATCTCTCTGCCTAAAAAATTTGTGAAAATTATAATTTCTATATATATATATATATAATGTATACATCATTTAAACCTGTGCTGGCACCCATGTCACATCTACAAACAAGATATAGAGGTGGAATGACATATCATGATAGGCAGAATGACAGAGCATGAAAGGTGGAATGACAGAGCATGAAGTAGACAGGGCAATTAACTAGAACATTCTTGAAACAAGGTCATGCTATTTTTAGACTGAGTGACTCATGATATTTTGGGTAAAAAAACTTTTTGCATGAAATTTTCTAGATTCGGAGGTAAATTTCCGGAAATTTCAAGGGAAATTCTAGGAATTTTAAATGATTTTTCAGTGGAAACGGAAACTTTTGATGTCAAAGTCAGGGTAAAAGGTCAAGGTCAAGGTCAAATATGACCTCTGGTCCTCTGCCAGATGCCACCACTGGTCCACTGTCAGATGCCATGCGCTCCTACTCTCCTACTCCCCACTCCCCTGACTCAGAACTCTCATTTTCTATCTACTCACGTATCAAGCACCCTCTTTCATTCGCAGTATCCATCCGGTTAAGCCATCTCCTGGCCAACGTCCGTAGCGGCTACAAATTAAATTGTCATGAAAAAAAAGGAATGTATTAACATTTTAAAAAATGGTATTTGGTTTTTAACGTTCTTCTCGCAGTAAAACATTTTTTGTACGTTTACAAAAAAAATCTTTAAAACGTGTTGCATACTTAAAATTGAGCTTAAATATGTTTGAAATGTTTTTAAGAACCTTTAGGTTTTGATTATANTAAAACGTGTTGCATACTTAAAATTGAGCTTAAATATGTTTGAAATGTTTTTAAGAACCTTTAGGTTTTGATTATATGTTAATATTTTATAAGCCTATCAAATATCAATAATACGGTGGTGTGTTTACTAGCAAATATTATTCGAAACCGTATATATATAAAATTAATCAAATGCTCTACACGCCAGGATTACGTAGTAAGCTTTTCGCAACTTGCGGGTAGCTGGAATTTCCAGAAATGTTGATTGACATAACTTTTCTAACNGATTACGTAGTAAGCTTTTCGCAACTTGCGGGTAGCTGGAATTTCCAGAAATGTTGATTGACATAACTTTTCTAACTAAACAAAAGTTCTGCCGCTATCTTCACTAGTGGTAATCTTGTTGAGTTTAAAAACAATTTGCAGATTTAAAATATGCTGTATTGCGAATTTACAAACGTTTTTAATTTTTGAAATAATACGTGTGAAGTGTGCTTAAATCTGCAGGTCATCCATGTAAAGGTGATGTTTAGAAAATAACAGACGTTTACCTATGCCATTAATAAACAGAGAGAACAAAATAGGTACAAGTACAGAGACTTGGGTGACCCCAGATTCTATATAGCGCCATTCTAACTGGTGGCCATGTGGTACAACGCACTGGCTCCGGTCATTAATATAGGATTTGAGCCTTTCACACACATCGGCAGAGAAATTAAACACGTGTCTCAATTTTGCGGGCATGATTTTGTGATCTACATATAACATCGAATGCTTTACTGCAATCGACAAGGCATAAAAGCGTTAACTTTCGGTGTTCCATGGCTAAACGAATATTATCAATTATGTCAATCAAAGCAGTACTTGTGCTGTGTATGGGACTAAAACCAGACTGGTAATCATCTAGCACGGAAAATTGATTTATGTGTGTAAAATTTTTCCTATTTACTAAATATCCAATTACCTTTGACAGCACTGTCAAAATACCAATCGGACGGTAGTCTTTTTAGCAGCTGGTTGTGGAATTTTTGCAATAGGATTCGCCTGCGCTTTCTTCCAGCAGGCTGGGAAGAAGTTGTCTTTTAGAGAAGCGTTAATCGCGCTTGTGAATGCTGACGGGAGTGCAGAAATAATAGGCGCTATCAGTTTGACAAACCAACCATCAGTACCCCGAGCTATCGTTTTTTTCCCCCAAACGACTTGCATACTTCACTGGTGGTGACGGGCCGAAAGGAAATTTGGGGTTTGGTACTATCGTGTACTTTATTACAAAGGTTTTGAATTTGAGTTTTCTTAGTTGAGGCGTCGATGTTAGTAGGAGTTGTGAAATATTCGTTCATCTCGTCAGGAGACAAATCTAAGGAAAAAAAAATACTATTTGCATTTTTATTTCTAACAAAAGATACTTCCGGCTTACGGAGATTTCTCCACGGCTAGGACACCGGGATATGCGACTGTAGTAACGAATTGTAGTAGATGAGCTTCGCGTTTCTAACTTCCTGTGTACGTTCATTGTCTCAGGTTCTTGTATATACTTAAGTGCAGATCAACTTACCGTAGACCTTCTTGTTTTACGCGCACGAACTGTTTATCTGCCTCGTCCCGTTTTGCCATCATCGCCGAAACCTGATCAGTCATCCAAGGTGCAGCAGGGAGAGTGACTCGCTTGGTATGACTGTCAGAAAGTGGCCTTCTTATACCGTATGGACTATAAGTATTTACTCTTCCAGTCGCGTGCACATTTTGCCAAGGGAGTTCTGGTGCTGCCATAAGCATTTCTCTTTGGCGTGAACTCGCTTTAAATCATGAACGTACAAGAAAGTTCGAAGTTTCCGGATCTCCATTCACACTTCATTTATTTTCATTAGCTTGACTCTTGGTAGTTTGTAAAAAAAATAACACAGGATGTTTAATTAGCGTAGTATCAACACTGTCATGTCTGTCACGTATGTTGGTCCCAGACAGAAATAATGGAAATATTTTATTCTGTCTTTAGATTCATGAGTGTAAAATTTAAACTGATTTTGTTCTTTTCCGGTTGAAAAAACACGACTTCTGTAAAGGGGAAAATTGCCTGATTTCAACAGGTAATCATACTAAGCTAAGATTGTAATTACGCAGTGTCTGATACTTATTGTTGAGATTCCATGGCTATACGAAAACGGAATTAACTTTGAATTCAGTAAAGAGGTTGACATAAAATTTATAAGAAAATAAAAAAGATGCCGATAAGATTATTATTTATTTGACTTCCAAGTACCGAGCGAGATGAATACATGTTTCGTTATTCTTGACTGGCGGTAAACAAGGAAGGAGATTAATTTAGATTTGTTGGTTTCCAAAGTCCGCGTTGCGGGTCTCACTTCACTGGCAAGGTCAAGAGTTGGAAGTCACGGGGTCACTGGTATCTCTGAGTGCCGAGAGCGACCAGAAATACTCGTGTGTACGATCACCGTGACGAGGCAACATTTAATGAGTATGCCCAGTTCAGAACCTCATCTGCCGCCCCCACGTTGTGTTCATAAGAGCAGGATGTTTACTGGGTGTCTTCTGGGTAAAGTCCACGAAGAGACTAATAATTTCCATTACTTTTTTCCGTCGAGTTTATGACATTGTTATGGGGTTGCGTATCAATATTCCTTCTGCTCACCCAGTGATACGTGTCGTTGGTAGCCATCACTGAACTTCATTTGGTCACGTATGGCATTGAAAGAGATTGATTAATGGTTTATTCCAACTTTCCCGAAGCCCTGCTTGAGTTCTACTTTCAAGACATTTCTCCGCCTCATGCAAGCTGAACTAAGTCTAGTGGAACAAAGTTTAACCAAGTCTAGAAAATTACACCAATGGGATAACGCACCGCATTCGTGCGCACTCAGTTTAATAAAATCTTGCATTAAAAGTATTTCTTACTAGGCATTACTAACACGCCTATTTTCGCCTTTTTATCATTCATACTACTTATAAATGAAATATTGTAGTTTATAGATAAACTATAACCGAAATTACAATACAACCTTAAATAAGACACCTTAAAGTTAATAAAAGTATAAAAAGCTGGTGATACATGACAGATTTAGGGAACAGCCAAGTACGTCATGCATGGGGAGATTCTCAAAGTTTTTCTGTATATTAACTTGTAAAAACTACAGTCAGTTTATAAGCTGAAAATGTATGCCGTTAAGGAAAAACATTTTTATTTGAAAGTTTGTACCGAAAGGGAGTAATTTTCTACGAACTATTAATGTGAAGGGTACTACATTTCATTCAGGTCGGTTGTGATTATTGCTAGACGAGGAGTGAGCAAGAAATATTCACTGTTTCTCTTCTATGCATTGCAGTAGTAGTATATAGGACCTACCTGTTAGAGAGACTGGTGCGTGACAACACGACCCAGCGGCCAGCAGGTGCTACTGTTGGGTTAAAAGTCCCGTACACGATTCGATTTTTTAATTTGTGGAAAATTTAGTTTCTTGGCTCATTGATTTGCGTTGTCTCTAATTCCTCGTATTTCTAGGACCGCGGTGGTGTAGTGTTTAGACTACTCGCACCCTACCGGGTTCGATTCCCGGAGGGCTCGCTTCCGGATTTTCGCATGTGTGAATCGTTCGGGGCGATGGCGCTGGTCGGTGAGTTTTATCGGGGATGTCCCTTTCCCTCCGCTCCTTCAAGACCTTGGTGTTAATAGCCGCCAAAATCTCTTCACCTACTCGTATGGCGGAGGGTAATGGTAAACACCATTAAATAAGCCATACTAGTAAGCACAGGACATCGAAACTTGCCCTCGAGTTGAACATCCAGCATTGTAATAAGTGATTTACGTATTTCACGTCACGTCATTTTGCTTGAAACAACATTAATAATGCGGCCATGTTCGCCACGCTCTCTTTATACACAGACAGTCACGAGACATACGAGACATCCATAATTATATACTGAGTTGAAAGAATACTATTTCGCCTCGAAAAGATAGTTACGACGTAAATGGTAGCATTTAAAAGTGTTGACTAGCTGGAAATATTGTGCACGTGCAAGGGCTAAAAAATACATTGTAAAAAAAAATTGTGTAATTTTACACCAAATGTATATACAGCAGTGTCTCCATTGACATAGGTGTAATTTTACACCTACATATTTTATGTCAATTTTTTTTACTTTACGTTCAAGTAAATTTATCCTACAAATTAGTAAAATAACTTATAATTGGTACAACTAACTTTACATAGAATGGTGTAAAACTACTATTACCATGCAGCAGAAAATAAACTTCAACATTCGTGTATTTTATTTCCATGGCAAGTGAATTTACACAGATCACAATTGTAATTTCCCCACTCTGTATTTTCTCACCAACAAAAAAGTAAAAGCGCAGATTCACTTTGATTGTAATCTCACCATTTCTGTAAATTTTTCACTGTTTTGCTAAGCAATTTTACCGTCAGCATATGTTCTTTTATAACTGCGTCAGGTTAATTGACATACTTTGTATGTGCATTTTTTTTATAATTTTCAGGTTATTTTACTGTTTTGTAACTTGGTAGTTTACCAGAGTTATAAAACGTTATCACCAAAACGTAGGTAACAACTTACTTAATATATAGAAAAGGTAGTTATATACAAAAGCCAGCATATTCCATCAGCGGGAGTTAAGACTTCCTTTTGAACACACAAAAGGAGTTCGAAGTAGTTTTACTCCCGCTAAATCGCACGTTTTAAACAGATACTCGTAGTTATATTTGAATTAACAGGAAAATTAGTGTAAAAATACAAATTTTTTATCGTTTTAGCAAAAAACATACAAAAATTGGCAATTATCAAAAAATTGTATGTGTAAATATACGCTCACAGATACTCCAGAAGGTAATGCAAGTTTACACACACAAGGTCATTGAAAAATTACACAATTGAAAATGTACAACTATACATACATAGGATGTTCATACAAGGACTATGTAGCACTAAAAATATATAACTCAAGGTTTTAATGCAAGAAGTGGGTTTATTTTTACACATACTTCAAAACGTGTTTTTTTTAAGTTATACATACATGTATTTTCACCAAAAACATGTAGTACTCTCTGTATTATTAAGAACTTTAAGTTTAAAACTACACGAACTGTAGTTGTTTTTACAAATTAAATATACAAAATGTAAAATTAACAAAAATTTGTAACTGTAAACATACACTTATTTTTGACAGTGTATGAACAGCAAGGGCGACCTGGGTTACGCACGTCAAATGTCTGATCGCCTCTACACGCAAGGCACTGAACTGGCGTACAGTCTTTCAATCGTCAACTCGCCTCTATGGGACTTTCAGTGGTGACCATATCGTTTTATGGTGAAATTACAATTATAGTCTATTCGCGGTATCTTTACACTTTTAGAATCAAACCTTTGAAAAATCACCCAATGTATGACGTGTTTGGTTGTTGCCTTAGTATGTCTTGTATCACGAGCGTTTCTGTTAATATTAAGGTGTCTTATTTATGGTTATATTTTAATTTTAGTTATATTTTATCTGTAAAATACAATATTTCTTCTATAAGAAATATGAACGAAAACGGGGAGAAAATAGGTGCATCGATAATGCCTAGTACGAAATAGTTCTCATGCAAAATGTTATTAAACTGAGTGCGCACGAATGCGATGCGTTGTCCCATTGGCGTAATATACTAGACTTAAGTTAAGCTTTGTTTGCATGAGGTGAAGAAATATCCTGAATTTGGAAGTAACCATGAATAGACTGTACAAAGGCGTTAAATTAGTTCAGTAGCCTTTACCGGGAATTTCCTACATACAAATGATTTGCGATA
>NQII01003832.1:210684-238521 GCA_002778355.1 Clitarchus hookeri | reverse complement strand
ACATTTTGTTTGAAACGCCTATATTTAAAATTAACGCACAGAGACGAAATTTCATTAACATGGGATTTCCTATTGAAACTTCGCAACTGCCAGCCGACCGCCCAGGACGCAGATCATACACTTAACTGAGTGAATGCACGGGTCTGGTGTTTGTGTATTCGAAAGTGCTAATTCAGCATTCATTTGTTTAACACTCGCTTCTTGTATGGCCATTAGGTTCAGGGTTCGAACTNATTCGAAAGTGCTAATTCAGCATTCATTTGTTTAACACTCGCTTCTTGTATGGCCATTAGGTTCAGGGTTCGAACTCCGAGTGAGCCATGGATGGTTGCCCTTTTTTAGTTGTTACATTAGTTTAGAATGTAAACAGCCCTAACTATCATCTGATCCAGATGGTTAATAAACCCAGTAATAGGCTAAAATAAACGCAGTAAAATAACGACTTGTTAAGCCGTATGTAACAGCCATAACTTGCATTCTTACCATAGCGAATTAGGGATGTCAGTGCAGTAGTAAATAAGCTGGTGTATGGGTTAATTACAACTATCAACCAGAAACGCGCAATCCTCAGAATCTCACGAGTACAAGAAAGTTAAATGAGCAATTTCGTTATTTACCAAGGATGGAAAAATCACTATGAAATTGAACGATTTTGGAAAGAAACCATTAAGCCTCTATCGGGATCGCACCTATGATATTTTGATAACAAAGCAAGCCTGCTTACTGCGACAACACCGGGGTTATCACGTAATAATAAAAACAAAAAACTGAATGTTACAGTATTGTTTTTGAACATTTACCGTTTTCTACTTTAAGAACAGTTGGCTTACCGTTACTATATTCTAATAAATAAAATATATTGAGGTACTGTGCCTCTCCTCATTGGTCACTTTCCAGCACTGTGATATATTATGGGACGTATTTGCTACCTTGTTGCTTGGGTGACCGCTGTATTAGGACGAGTAAAATGTAAAACTTACAAATATTTTTTTGTCAAAATTTACAGAATGAAAGTGGTACGCGACTCTACAATTTTTTTAAATAGTCTTCTTTGCGTTTAACACGAGACCCCCACCGCTAATAGAGCGCGTGTATTCCTCTAGAACAAATTTATTTTTTCCGTGTGCACAGCTACTCAAGCAGCCCTTAGTGCACCCATCTTGCCGAAATTCTTCGTTTTCGCGTCATAATTTCGGATTCAAAGTAATTACTGACAGTGTGCGATTATAGAAAATGTACATTTTATGAGTTGTTAAATATTTTTGTGATGAATTTTAATTGTGCCTTATCTGCTAGTTGTAAAAAGTGTAGAACATATTTACATTATATCAGTAAGTTCTTGCCTCCTTGCCAGTAGGAAATAACACACAAGGAAAAGTAGGTACAACATTTTTTAACAAGTGAATTGTATATTTTATATAATCTAATATTTTCAATAATACCCTTGAAACTGAAATTATGACATGAAAACTAATAATTTATGCAAAAGGGGTGAAACCGAGCATTAATTTCTTTCCTCCCGTCGTATCTGACAATGGTCCACAATTGTGGTAAGTAAAACACCGGGAGCGTGGTCTGATAAGTAAAGTGGGTGTAGAAAAAGATTCGAAGCTCAGATCCCTGCGCGGCGTTCCAAAACGTTACTCGGAGAGTAGAGTAAAGTAACAGAGAGTAACAGCTAAGGAAAGCAAAAGTAAAAGTTGTTTTGGAACGGGCATGATGTAAATAGCATTCTGTGTTTACAAATAGGTACTGATTAAGCAACCAATGTAAATTCCAAAATATATTTGTCCCTTTCCCCAAATTCTTTCTTTTTACAAAATATTAGTTATGTAGATATACAGCTTCACTTGTCATAAATTAATCATAAACATTAAGTATACAAAAAGCAACCTTTATAAAAGTTAACTTTTAAATAAAAATACGAACTTTGCTACTCGTAATTTGTAATTTTCCCTTCGTGTCTGTAAAAAGAATTTCCACATTTCCTTTCAATTTGTTTAGTTATAATAAACATTCCGCCATTTTNTCCCTTCGTGTCTGTAAAAAGAATTTCCACATTTCCTTTCAATTTGTTTAGTTATAATAAACATTCCGCCATTTTCTTTTTACCTTTCGTTACTCGCTGAAATTTAGTGTGTAAAGGTTTTGCTCTGGCAAAATGCTTAGAGTAATTACTCTGCAGTTTTGGGACACTGCCAAGATCAGGTAAAGCATTTGCTCAAAGTGTTTTGGAACAGCCAAAGAGAAAAGTTTACTCGCAGAGTAACGTTTTGGAACGCAACTCCTGCGCGGGCAGTAAGAGGACGAGCACAGTCCTGTAGCAAAGTGGCACTGTGATTAGTAACCCACGCGGTTTGGCCTTGGTCGCAGGTGAAAGATGATTCTTTAGAACAGCGGTTCTCAACCTGTGGACCATATTCCTCTGAGGGAGGGAGGGGGGTGGGGGTGATTTCAGAGGAGGCGTTCTTAAATGTTAGAAATGTATTTTTATAAAACAACATTGAAATTAGAATTACAGTGTTAATCCAATAACTAACCACACAAAACATGTGCATACATGCGTATATCGACGTGTGTATGTTTGTTTACAGGACGGACGGAATTCGACTGACCAACTTCGTGATGCTATTCCTCATGCACAATCAAATGCAAATTATCTAGGACACTTTTTACATAAATTGAACCTCAAGAAAGCCTTTAAAATCAAGAATTCAAACGGTATTTTTTTTTTTAATTATCGAAAATGAAGTGAACTTAAATTACAACTATCCGAACAGTGTTTTATGATACCTGGATCTTCAACCTTATCTATACCTCCCACCGTAACGGAAATAACAGGGGTGGCCACCATCTCATTGCATAAAACTTTTTTCCATCAGGAGTTTTGAACGTTTGGTGGTGGTCTATCCAGCAGTTTGACTTAATTAAAAAAAAAATGTTCCTCTTGTTGCAACTGCGCAGGACCTAACGTTTTCGTGTAAAACGGACACAAATCTTTCGGCGGCATGCAGTGATACAGTTCCAGACGCGCGTGGACGATACCAGTACTTCCTGCAGGGAATCGCAGCACACTGACTGTGGCCAGAAACAACATGCAACTTCAGTGCTGTAAGCGTATTAATGTTTGGTAAATGTGGTTTACAGTAAGTGTTAAGAATGTCCTCCGCCGTTGTCCGTGCGGTGGGCACAGCAGCATACCGTTGACGCATATTAACTAGCATTGTATCGCTGCAGCCGAAGCATTATGTGCATTTTACACAAAAACGGTGGGTCCTGGAAAGTTGCAACAAGAGGACCATTTATATTTATTGGGTCATAATGCTTGATAAACCACAATCAATCATTCATAACTCCTTATGGTAAAAAGTTGTTTGCAATAACAGGGTGGCCACTCCTGTTATTTTTATTTCGGGGGAGGTATTAATGAGAGTTTGCTCGTAAGTTGAAAATCCCTATAACTTAAATTAAAATACGGAGAGTTGTAATTTTATTTCACTTCGTTTCCGATATTTCGCAAAAATGCAGTTCAAAATCTCGATTTTCAAGGGCTTGCATCTCTCTCGATATTCAATTTAGGTACAACGTCGTAGCCTGTGTATTTCCCAATTGATTTTGTTTAAGGTATCGCCTCAGGATTTTTTTTGGTCGAATCCCGTCACATCATGTATATATGTACATATATAAACACCCTATTCCATATTGTAGCTGGGGACGGTGGTGACCTCACACAACAGAGGTGCATGGACCTGAAAATATCAGAATCCCTGCTTGAGAAGATACGAGTATGAGGCATTGATGGCCTCCAAGAGTACGCCTGGTTCATTCCAAAACAAAGTCATCCTAATATTCCCTGCAGGTTGCGGTGTCCTGAAGATTTTTCCTTCTGGTAACGAGAAATTGTGACATTAATTGCTTGCTCTATTTGTTTCCGGTTGGTGTAAGGGAACCACAGTTGCCAGTAATGATTTTGGCAAGAAAACTATCACCTTCTGCTTCAAAGCGTCGCGTAATTACTTCACAGGCATCTTCAAGTCGCTGATTTAAATTATAAATCAGCTACCGTGGCGTCCACCTTGCGAACATCTTGCAAAACTAGATGATGTGGTCAGTCATTTCGTCCATTTCCATTTAGCGCATTTCCGTCACTAGTGAACTGCTGCAATGGACTCTGACGTCACAACTCGGTATGCCTGACCTGGGCTAGACCATTTTCCACAGACACCCCTCCATTTCTGAACTTCTGACTCCATCTGTACGTTTGTTGCTGTGATACAAACATGCATCGCCATACTGAACCCTTGTTCGTCCATGAATTTTTAAAAATTTTCACATATTAATACCAAAAAAAAAAAAAAATCGATTATCTTCTTTTCTGTATGTCATGAGGGAGCGACTAATATTTTACTGTTGTTAAACTGCGTTCAACGGATAATGTGGCGCTATTTAGCGTGTAAGCACCTACTGCAACAACATTGCAGTATTAAAGAAGAACGGCGTGATTAATCTGAATGTTTGTCGCAGTTATAATATTTTAATTTGACTCGCCCTTGCACTCAAAAGAATTTTCGTAATGTTACTGAAAATGGGAAACTTTTGTCTATCTACGTGCTCCCCCTGATCAACTATTAAAATTTCTTTGAAGTAATTCCTTGTGCAAAATGAGACAAAAATAGAACTCTCAGACAAAATTGCTTACGTATCCTTGGAGGAAGAGTTTTTAAAATGCTTTTATTCAAAGACAAACATAAGTTTCGTGATACAACAAATTGCAGCATAGCGTTTTGTCGAACACATTTGTTAATAGCATCCCCCCTTATTAGTAACGTATAGTCTATTCGCGATATCTTCACACTTTTTGAATCGAACATTTGAAAAATCACACCATGAATCACGTGCTTGGTTTTTTCCTAAATATGTTATGTATTACAAGCGTTTTATACTCTTGTTAACATAAAAATAACCAATTGTTTATTAAATTTTATTTTTGCTTATATTTCATTTATAAATTACAACATTACATGTAAAATTTATTAATACGAATTAGAAACAGGGATAAAATATGTGTGTTGGCAATGCCTAGTAAAAAAAGTTCTTATGCAAAATATTAATAAACTTAATGTGCACGAATGCGGTGTGTTGTCACTTTGGTGAAAATTTCTTGACTTGGTTAAACTTTGTTTGCACGAGGCGGAGGAATATCTTGGAAGTAGAACTTGAGCAAGGTTTCGGAAAAGTTGGAAGTAACTATGAATCGACTGTAGGGAATGCCATATTTTGAATGCACTTAACGCGACAGATTGCACAGTTGCCAGGCATTTTTTCCACACGATCATCGTTGAAGTGGAGTGGAGAGATTTCGGCGTCTCTTAACACCAAGGTCTTGAGAGCCGTTGAGGTTGAAGTGAGGTGAGTATGGAGCAGCGCCTGAAATGCAGGGGTGTGTGAAACGGGAGATCCCCGAGAAAACCCGCCGACCAGTGGCATCGTCCGGTACGATTCCCGATAACCTTTGACCTGGAAGTATTACACCATGCAACATCTCTTGTTAATTTAAACACGATAATTGATAAAGCGTCGATAAAAAAAATACAATCTACGGTTACACAACTGATTATGATAATAATGACACCACCTGTGTTAATAATAAAAAGAAGGCACCTGTATATGGTATTACCAACCTCATTCCAAAATACTTAATTTAAAAAACACTGAAGAGAAATGTGTTTTTTAATCTCACGTGGTCCTTAAAATTTATTTGACCAAAACTGTATTACATGTGGTGCAGGGTGCGCACCTCACTTAAGAATCGTCATTGGCAATGAAACGTATTATTTCTGTCCCACTTTACATAAGGAATCACCTAACAAATTGTGTAGCAGTTTGTCAGGGACTGCCTGTATAACTCATAACTTCGTGGAATAAGTGAGAAGAGACTTGACTTGCTGTGCGTTAGCGAGCGAACTGCACACAGACCGCTCGCTCCCCACGTCTCTAAATGCAAAATGTAAACCTGCCGCAAACCTTCGCATTGTTTCCGTCTCCAGAGTGGGTCAACATCACAGTTGAGAAGAAGCCAGAGCTAATTTGAGTCGGCTGCCCTGCCTTGCCGGTGAGCCTAAAGAATGGATGAAGTGAAATGAAATAGTGGCAGAGCAGAAGCGAAATGAAGGTGCGGGAAAGAAGAATATGAGTACCCCCAAAAAAAACCCATAGGAGTGACTCAAATCAATTTTGTGTACATATGCGACGACTGTACAGAACGTGTATATAAGAAGTGTGGTGCATAGTAAATTTTACTCTTGTTACGTAAAACCAGTCACACGCAACTAAAAATTACATTGACTTCGGAGAAGTAATGATTTGTTAACTAACTAACATAGCTTAACTTAAACGTATTTTTAAAACGTGTTTAAAAAAATGAAAACGTAAATTTTCTTTCCAAATAAAATATTTAAATACATGCAAAAATGTACTTCTTTTTTCGCTTTAATCTTGTAGTCATATGGGCTAAAGTCCTAAAGGCACACGACACAAAATATAATACTGCCATTCCATACACTACACGTCTACACGTCGAGTATGTTTTCTGCCAGACACGTACACGATGACCATGAACAATGTAGTAAAGAATACACACTATAGGCTGTTTACGGTTAATTGAGCACTTTTGGAAACCGTCTTCAGGATCTACTTTTATTCTCATTTTGTGTTCTTCCGATATATGTGTTGCGAGATTTGATTGATAAGCACTCGAGAGAGAAGAATAATGATGGACACTCATCACACGCGAACTTACCGCCTCGCCATCTTGGTATTCACTGCTACTCCTGGGAATGCTGCCGGACTACTTGCGAAATACTGCATACAAGCGCACTGTATAGTTCCACGCCCGCACACACGATACAGTACATGAGAATATACAACAATATGTAAGGCTAACATTGTCATGGGCCATCTTACTTTATTGATGCGCCTTCCAAGCGAAACCGTGAAAACTTTTGGAAAGTAAATGTGTTAATTACATTTAAATTCGTTCTCTTATGTGTATAAAACAAGTAACACTGACTTCAGCAGACATTAATTTACATAACACACTATGTTTTTAATAATTCACGGCCAACTTAACCGAGAGTCTGCATTTTAGTGTGTACTGTAGTTTGTATGTAATTATCAGCAGTATTTTCTTTTCTNGGCCAACTTAACCGAGAGTCTGCATTTTAGTGTGTACTGTAGTTTGTATGTAATTATCAGCAGTATTTTCTTTTCTCTAAGGTTGATCTCGAAAGTTGTTACTTTACAGTGAACCATCTTTATCATTCTGACTTTGACACCTTCATTAGTTACACATTTGTTTTATCGTTAACCGAGCCTTAAACGACGACGATGTTGGCGCGCTCCCCAAATGAAAATCCTGTCCGCTGGGAAATGAATCGCGCAGGGGGCCTCAGCGCAAAGCTACTGGGCAAGCCGTGACTCTCCACGTCTGAAAATATGGAATGCTGAAAGCAAACCAGATATTTCAGAAGTATAAAAATTTACTGTTGCAGTCAGTTCCCTCCCTCCCCCCTGGACCAATGTCGCCTACCAACAGCCAGAGTGACTCATGCGTCTGGAAAGAGAAGTGTCCAGTATGGGATGACGTGGCGCGGAGTGGGGGTACGCCTGGCGGCGAATAGCACCTTCCAGAACGTCGGGGATTATCTGATTTTGAGAAACGTCTCGACGCTGAATCATGTAATCTCTGGGAGTGATTAAATGCAGAATAAAACATAAATTACTAGCGTAGGTATGAATACAACCCTTCACTTCGAGGAAGGCAGTTCTTGAGAGTGCATGGACAACAGTGACTGGCTAGTAATCCTGTGGATTCTGAGAACAACTGTGATTTTTGGTAGCACAGCGATAGTGGCCTTGAACCCGTAACGACTAAGGGGAGTAATTTGGGTGCTCCAAGGTGGAAGCTGCGGTGTTTTTGATCCAACTAGGCGTCGTAGCTGAAGTGGGAAGAGTTCATGAGAGACTGGCAGATTGGTTTACTCTAAATGATTTTGAGTAGTGAACTGTGTATTTTTTGTTAACAGGACTAATTTAGATATATATTGATAAATGTAAAAAGATATAGTGTAATTGTTTATAATTTTCCCTAGCTGCTGTAGTTCTTAAGTCTACAGTGGTGAAACAGCGAACTCNAAGATATAGTGTAATTGTTTATAATTTTCCCTAGCTGCTGTAGTTCTTAAGTCTACAGTGGTGAAACAGCGAACTCCAACTGCGCACGCTAGCAAAAATGGCCAACAAAATGTTGCAACGCCATTCGTCAATCAGCGTCCGGTAGCATACTCGTTAGCTGGCCGTCCATTNAAAATGGCCAACAAAATGTTGCAACGCCATTCGTCAATCAGCGTCCGGTAGCATACTCGTTAGCTGGCCGTCCATTTAATGGAGAACTTGTTAGCAGCAAACAAAAGCCAATCAGACGCAAAACCCATTATCATAGCCCCGATCAACCAATCAGAGAATGGGCACGCCCACGTCAGTCTCTGTGCACTTATTTATTATGTTGTAGGGGGCACGACGGTAGTATAGTGGTTAGACTACTCGCATTCCACCAAGGCGAAACGGGTTCGATTCCCGGCAGGGTCGCTCCCGGATTTTCGCATGTGGGAATCATGCCGGAGGATGACGCTGCTCGGGGATTTTCCGTTTCACACGCTCCTTCATTCCAGCGTTGCTCCACACTCACCTCGCATCACTCTCATCGGCTCTCAAGACCAAGACCAAATCTCTTCACTTTTAATTTGTGGTACTATAGTGAGTAATAACGCGTTGTGAAAGAAATGTATGTATATATTTGTTGTACTTTTGTAAGTAAGTTCAAAAATTAAGTTTGGCTTTGTTAATTGAGACCTTTATTATTTATTTATGAAAGCGATTCCGTCCCCCTTCAAACAATGTGCTCGTGTTGAGTCACGGAATTAAAAGCATTCGTCTTTGTCTACGTGTAGTAGTAAGCGTGAAATAATAAATGCGAGTATGTTTATCACACAATTTTTGGCAGAGTAGCTGGTAACGTGACGAATACCGGATTTGAAAATTTCCAGTAGCCTACTATGACCAAAAAAAACAATATATACATCCTGGTTTCACAGTGCTTAACAAGCTTGCTTTATAAACAAGATGTTAGAAGTTCAATCCCGTAGCCTGGGACGGTGGATGTTTATGACAAAGAACGTGGGATGGTGTGCTATTGATAAAATTACAAACATACAGCATTTCTCTTCCTTTTGAATAATGAATTAGATTCTGTGCAATGGTGGTCACTCACACAATTTCTGGAACTACATGATAACACACAGGTAAAACTCTCATAGCAGTTCTTAAAATATCAAACAATCTTATCAGCCTCCTTTCTTTTACAGCTCTCTTGTATCGCTTACCAGATAAAGTTAAAGATGCGATATTACGTAAATAATGTTCATTGTAAATGTTACTTCCAACAACAGTGTAAATATGATAAAATTTGGTTTTCGGAAACTGTGGCACTAGGAGCTCTCACATAAATAACTTCATTGAAAAACGAATTGGTGTTAAGTACACATTAAAACATACTGTTAATACTCAANGAGCTCTCACATAAAATACTTCATTGAAAAACGAATTGGGGTTAAGTACACATTAAAACAAACTGTTAATACTCACTGTTATTTCCGATTAGTTCCAGTCTCAAAATTAAATCCATAAATATTACTTTCTCTCTTTGTAATTTTAGACGTAACATTACAATGTTGACATTTTATTACAAAGGTGCTGAACGCCATTTTACGTTTTCACTGAAAACGATGAGAAAAACACGCAGGCTTTAGTGGAATAAATAAAGAGTTGGCGCAGGAAAAAAAAATAATATGCAAGTATTGTACGCTTGGAAGGCAATTTTCATTCAGGGTGACTGTGAAGTTGTTGCACACGCCTGGGTCTATATTTCAATGCTAATAGCAGACATTACGGTGTGCTAGGGATGTGCAATATTTTGTAACGTAATTACGTAATTTTTATTAAGTGTGCTATTAAGCTTATTGTTTCATGTATCTTAATTTTTTTAATAATAACTCCTTTTTAATATAATTTATTTTCTCCTTGAACATATTTTTTCATTAATATTAACTTCCTGGCATTTCCATAAGTGATATCATTGATTGTTCATAATACGTACGCATTGCCTATCATAAATTGTATTGCAAAATCCGGGCATTAAAACTGTGCTGTGAAACGTAAACGGGAGAGTGAAATCACTTTCCCTGGTCAGGGAAAGATATTACCTTACATGAGCAAGGGAACCATTTTAATTGGAAAAGAGGGGGTTGCAAGAATTCTTCGCATTCCCCCCATTAATTCGCACCCTGGACGTGCTAACAAACACACTATGGTGCACAAAATTAGCTTCGCTCTGTGATATATTTGAGCTCCTGAACAAAACTAATTCCAGTCTGCAAAGAAAGAACGGAAACATATCGACAGCCACAGACAACATTTTCAGCTTAAAGAGGCGATCTAATTGTTTGCCTTGGTACAGAAAAGACATATTAAAATTGTTCTCAGATATGTCTGTTTATGATTTGGAGGAATAAAAGACTTGATCTGAAACTGTCTGAGATTACTCATAAATAAATTTTAAAGTAGCCCTCCGGTTGTTAATAGGGATTAAGATGGATTAGCATAACTTAAAAATTAAAGTATCTTGAAGTTAAAACATTAAGAAGAGTAACTGGATAAATTTCTAATTTCACTTTANTATAACTTAAAAATTAAAGTATCTTGAAGTTAAAACATTAAGAAGAGTAACTGGATAAATTTCTAATTTCACTTTAAGAATATTTTCCGTATCTGACTGAACAAGCTGAAGTGGTTTTGTTAAAATTTTCTACAAAGTAAACTTGTGAAAATGGATTTTCTCTTTTGTGCCAATATTAAAGTGCTCAGCTCATGACGATGTCAATGTAACATATGGTGGAAAAATACACAGTATGCATACACGTAGATCTTAAGCAGGACTTTCAAAAGTGCTCAGTTTACCGTGAACAGCCTAAACCGGTTACGTTGGTTTCTGTGTTCCCACTGACAACCATACTTCTGATGTACATGCCACCGGTGACGCTTACTGCACTGTGCAGTGTTCATTATTGGCTGGTCACCAGCCAGCGGGGCGCAGGAGTTATTTCGCCCCAATCAAATGTATTTTATTGAGTTAAACGGTTGTCGATCAATCGTGCCATTTTGTGTGGTTGAAAGAAAAATTAATTTGTATGCAGGAAAAGTATCGTTGCTGGTCTGTAGGGCTCTTGCAACGCCCTGTCAACCAGGGGAACGATGAAGGCGAGTGCGAGTTTTTTTTTCCAAGGGCAAAGAAATGATACGCTGTTCATGATAAACTGAGCGCTCTTGAAAGCCCTGCTTAAAATCTACTTGCATGCCCATTGTGTATTCTTCCGCCATATGCAAAATTAACAGTGCCGCGAACTTGGTTACTTTACTCATGCATAGGTCAAGTGAAACTTTGAAATTATTATAAAAGTAAATATTTCACAAATTTACTAATTCTTACACTTACATGCATTAAAAAAAACAGAATCTAAAATAAATAATTTTAGTTTTCGCAAATGTTTACGTAAAACTTTTAATTCAACTATAAGAAATCGAAGTACTTTCCCTCCGTTGTTGCCAACTTTACTAGGGGACTTGCAAGCCACTGTGCCTATTAAAATATATGCAGTGACAATTTTCATAGGTTTATTGCAATAGTGCTCAATAACCGGAACAGCCTATATCAATGTAGCGTTGCTCGAAGTACGCTCGAATGTAGTCCTCAGGCGTTGGAGGCGGAAAAATTTGCTGTTTTATGTTTGTATCACATACTGTTCATCTTTCAGACATCAGCGATCACTCTTTCCTCGCACCCCAAAAAATTTGAACTCATAGTTTTTGCATAAATACATGTAAAAATCACAATTTTACTGTTTTCCAAATTTACAAATAATAAAAACTAACTTACATACAGAAATTAGAAAATTGGCTCGGAGAGAAGATGCCAAGAGCTACTTCAAGTCGTCTATCAAATCGTATAATGAAATACTTGTGTAATTTTGAAACATTGCTGAAAATAAGGAAATTCTTGCATATAAGTATTTGAATTGTGGCTGCCCCTGAATTTTATGTAAAATAATGTTTGCTAAGCATACCTTAAAATAAAGAAAACATTTCAGTTTCCCTCGTTAAATTTTTTGCAACTAGTTTACTTTGTTTTATTTGTACATTACTGAAACAGTGCAATTTCGACTCTGGTATATTATTTTGCCAAAAACGTGCGATGTAAAAAAAATATCTCAGGAAAAGTTAAAAAGTATGTAGTACAAATATAAAATAACAATTTTTTTCGAGGACAACACCCTTAAGGCTTCCACCCACTTGACGCTTGAACTGTGTTACAGTATGTTAGTAATTCAGGTTTTACTGCGAAACTGCGAAACAGAATAGGCGCCTATGCGTAAATATTTTCACAGCGTAAATACGATGTGAAAGGCAGCAAGCTGACTTCTGTGTTCACAGTGAATTCAACTACGCCCTCAACAACAAAAGAGAAACCTTTAAATTGTGTCTTTATCGCAGTGCATGGCGCTCCGTGATCAAACTTGCAAGAATCTCGTTGACCGACGCAGTTTGCCGTTAACCTTAGTTCAGAATTTTGCGACGAACTGCATAGTGTTCTATATAGCGTATAAGTAGGGACCTACAAAATGCACGTTATTATGTGGCTCCAGAATGAACTCTGAGATGTTAGGCCTGTATTACTTTTGCCACCATTTGACAATTTGTGTGGCACATCCCAAGGACACTTGTAGCCAATAGCGAAGGTTCAACGCTAGGGCAACCAATATCTATCCACATGGACACACCTGTAAATGACGCCGTATAGTTGCCAGTGGCCATTGAAATCACGAAAAGCGCTCAGGTTGGTACAGGGAAATGAATCCTAGTATGTTGCCAAATGTAATAAGAACGCGAGTTTTTCAGGTATCCGCCTACAAGTTACCGCACTGTTAAAATAATAGTTTCATTTTACGGAAAAGTGCTGGTAAAAAATTCTCTAGAAGTTTCCGTAAAATACCCGCAAAACAACGGACACGTTGCTTTTGAAAAACGGACATTCCGTAAATTCGCGGAACCACTCCGCAAATTTGCTGGTTAGCTTTCTGTACTTTCAGTTTAAAAAAGTGATAAACTCGCATAATTTTTTTTTCTCTCCAGTTTGTGATTCTAAAATTTTACGTACAACTTTCACATAAAGTTTCGGGGGTATAACTTTGGTATTTCTAGAAGATTCAAATAAGCGCAACTTTGTCAGTTTCTATTAAAGTTATTGTATTTTAAATGTTGCTGATGTGACAAACGCCTGATGCTACTTTTTGATGTTGGAAAAAAATAGGTGCGGCTTGGATATCCTAACTGCCGCAGAACTGTAATTTTATGGTTACAGTGGTGAAGAAAGCTTCGTGTAGACTCGGACATTGTTCGCCCCCGAAACCAGAAGCTATAGAAAATACGGAGAAATTCCGTATTTNAAGCTATAGAAAATACGGAGAAATTCCGTATTTTGTATATTTGGAGCTCAGCTCCATTTTTCGTCATTGGAGATTGCGTTTTCCTACATTTACTGTACATTTTCGAAAAATTGTTCATAAATATACAAAATATTTTAACAATGCAGTCTTCGCTGCTAACTTAATGGCTCGACCATTCGTACGCGTATTAATTAAAACTTCGTCCAAAGTAGTATGATTATGGCGAGTTAAACACAGTGTATTGTTATATGGGATGCCTGAGGGGCGTATCTGGGTTCTTGAAGGATAGAGGTCTTAATTAAAATAAAATAACTAAATTTAATTCCTAATTTATTCACACAGCTATTATTTACAGCATTTAATTAACTATTACTCTTTTTCTTTAACAGTGAGCACAATATTTAATGCATATTTCAACTCTAATTAACACCCTTCTTTATGTCTCTGTTTGGTTATTGTCAATCAACTCATAATCATCAGTAACACACATTTAGTCTATCTGTTGCCATCATTTGCAATGTCTTTAAATCATGCATCCAGTCCAGTATTCCAGCCTGTAAGCCATACTCTTCCGTGCTTGATATTTGCAGTGGCAAATTTCCCTTTCGCTGGTCACTTCCCTCGCCGCTCGCCTTCTATCGCTCGGAACTCAGCCACTCATACACTCATCAACAAACCCCGGCCTGGAGGCCCGTCACACAATTTATGCTCTGCTAGCCTTGGCCTGGAAAATTTGGCGCACCCCGAGTCATGCGGACAGAATCTAGGGCATTAAAAAAATATAAAATTCCTCACATATATATAGAAACTGAATACAACCNCGAGTCATGCGGACAGAATCTAGGGCATTAAAAAAATATAAAATTCCTCACATATATATAGAAACTGAATACAACCAGGGTCAGCAGCATGCGCCGCAAAAAGGATTATCGTGTTGGCACGCTTTCTGTAACAGATACGCGGCCACCAGCCCATCGCTCGCCTGTAATTCAAAACAATCCTTTGACTTGTTGCCACCGCTATCATATAACTACTGTCCTTCACTTCCACTCGCACGCACGGGATATAAAGCAGCGAGCACATAACATTATTATTAATATGATGGCTGTGAGGCTGGCAGTTTTCGGCTTGACTCGGAAATGCTAGGCAGTCTTTGGTGGACCTGGAGGGTTTTCGATCTACTCGAACTCAGTGTTGAAGTANCGAGTCATGCGGACAGAATCTAGGGCATTAAAAAAATATAAAATTCCTCACATATATATAGAAACTGAATACAACCGGGGTCAGCAGCATGCGCCGCAAAAAGGATTATCGTGTTGGCACGCTTTATGTAACAGATACACGGCCACCAGCCCATCGCTCGCCTGTAATTCAAAACAATCCTTTGACTTGTTGCCACCGCTATCATATAACTACTGTCCTTCACTTCCACTCGCACGCACGGGATATAAAGCAGCGAGCACATAACATTATTATTAGTATGATGGCTGTGAGGCTGGCAGTTTTCGACTTGACTCGGAAATGCTAGGCAGTCTTTGGTGGACCTGGAGGGTTTTCGATCTACTCGAACTCAGTGTTGAAGTANACTTGACTCGGAAATGCTAGGCAGTCTTTGGTGGACCTGGAGGGTTTTCGATCTACTCGAACTCAGTGTTGAAGTACATACCTGAAGGTGCACAGAAGTTACGACTATTAACCCCTCAAGCATCTACGTTTGATTCTGGGAGCCGGTGGCCATATAATTTCATCGGCATAGGGTAAGTCAAATCGAAAACATTTTATTTTCGTTCGTATGATTTTTTTAATTCATGGTTAAATCTCATATGTTAAGCGTCACGAAGCGTCAAACTCTAGCTTCTACTAGTATAGCCTAAGATCGCCAGCCGCACAGCCACTCCATTTAAAATACATTGTGTTTAACTCGCCATAATCACACTACTGCCCAAATATAAAATGTTCGTCACATGCTGTATTACAAGATAATACTTTATTGAATAAATAACTTTACGAGTGAATTGATACATTTATGTGCTTTTAATAACATCCCACAAGAAAAATAATATGTATTAAAATTCGTTGAGTACAAATTTTAAGAAAGACGCCCGTTGCGCTAGTCGTCTTCGTCGATTTCAACTCTGCGCGGTGTTATGCTCTATGATCGGCTCGGATCCACTCCCTTTTCCTCCCCTGTTCTCCCTCCCTTGATTTCCCCTCCTTTTGTGTGTCATAATTTTTGATCTGGGCAGTTTATTTAAGTCGTTGCACACCTTGCTCCTATCCTATTCTACGCCCGGTCGTCGCCAGAACGTGTACCTGAAGAGCTGATATAATGGTCTAGATGGCCAATTTTGTCGTCCTACGGACGTATTGCCGCGATGATGCACTTTATATTTTATTTCGTCTCCTGAGCCGCCGAGAGTTTGAGCAATTCAAAACTATGAGTCGTGGACTTGTATGTTAGCTGGGCATTTTTTTAATGTTTTAATTTTTTGTGTGGCGTAGATGTGTTGTCATGTTATGCAGTAAGGTTAGTTTTTTTCCTTCTTTTTTTTCCAAGAAGTCTTGGTCTCGGTAGCCAGTCTAAATTTGGTTTTGGCTTTAACTAAAACCTAGCATTGCAGTGTGTTTACTGCTTTAACGTGTTGTGTTAGTCTTGTTTGCTGCCCAAGAATGATTCCATTTTCTTTAAAATGCTTTGTGTCCACGACTCTCGCGTTGGGCGGTAGTTTACCTTCTTAACTGTGCTTTTCGTTAAAATTTTTAATTCGCCTGGAGCGTTGATGGTTTACTTGACTGCCTCCGCTAAACTTCATATTTTATGTAACATTTTAAATTTAATATTTTAAGGTATTAGTTTTATAAAGAGGATACTTTACTGGGCTCACAAAACTGCCCTCCTTTTTTAATTGCTCTTTCTCGCAGTGTAGTCAAATGAAATGCTTTAAATGTAATCTACAAACTATAGTTGTTTTAAATAATCGTTAATCATTTGGTAATATGTATTAAATTCATTACTTTCTTGTCAAATTTTATTAAAAATTTTGAGTGGATCTGAAATTAAATTGCTATGGTGATCTTTTGTATTTTTAATTGCCAAGTTGCTTGTTATAAAATCTAGGGTGCTGCTTTGTCATTATATTTGTTTAATTGGCATATATATATATAAACTGAAATTTCTTCCTATATTATTTCTCCTTCGGCACAAATACAACAAATATTTCAGTCGTTATTCGTTATGTGAAAGGGTACGAAGGAACATTAAGACTAAGTAGAACCAAAAAGCCTGTAGCAGTGACTTCATACCGCACAATATTTATCTTTGTATCATGCAAATTTACACATACATATTTAATACCAATACCCACCGCATTGATTCAACGTAGAACTTATATCCTCCCGACAGCTTGTGAGTGGTTGGTACGTCACAACTTCATTCTTACCAACTCGTGACTTCAACCGGACTCCGTTTCAAGCTTGGAATACCAAACATTGTTTTGCAGGTGATAGTTGCACAGTAGCAACTTTTTTCTGTCGTAAGTTAAGAGCACTCTGCGCGATTTCGGGAAACCATGTCAAACCGAAGTCGGTATGGCCGGACCGGGAATCGAAGCCGTGTTCTCCAGCATGCATGCCCGGTTAGGTTGGGAAGAAAAAAGAGATTTATTATAGAAGAGTTTGACATAGAGAAAATTTCCGCAGCATTGTGCACTGGTGTTCCAAAGAGACCGTTCTTAAGCTTGCGGTCCATTGAGAAACTCACTTCGTTTGTGTTCACTCCGATGTGCGATATTTACTTACCGCTACCAAAATATTGGATGATAACTTTGTTAAAGTAAGTATTATGCACACTCCCCAACAGTCTTTACGATCTTAACCAGTAAAAAATACAATTTTGTTTGGTTTTGAGTTTTGTAAGCACGGCTATGCTAGTAAAAATTTTACGACATTAAGGCAAAATAAAAACTGCCATCATCAAAATAAATGTTTCTATTAATTAGTTACATTTAAATAAAGTGATTGTGTGATTCGATGTTTCGCAGAATATAGTTTTACGACGGAATATTAGACACGCGGACATATTTCCGCTCTTGGTGCGAGGAACAAAATTTATTGTCCACGTAGGTTCTAACACAATACACAATCGGAAGATTTTACACAGTTATATTTATTTTCGAACATTGCAATTGTCCCATTTACGTACGTAGAAAATTGGCAAAATCCGGCACACATGCGACACCAATGAATTCTTTCGGCGGAAAATTTTATTTTCCGAACTAAAAGCATTGAGCTTCCCAGCCTGAGTAGATTAACCCTTAAAATGATGGTCGCAATTCACGCCACAATTTCACCTCTGTGTTCTACGGTACTCTGTTCTGAAACTGGAGCTGCGCGGTGGTGCAGCGGGTGGAGTGAACGAGAAGCAGCGGCCTCGCGCGAAGCCCGCGCCTAGGGATCGAACAGGCCCCAGATGGACAGCAGTTGGTACGCCGGCATGGCTTCTGGGGAATACCCTGAAGACTTTTAAGAGGCGGCCGACCTGGTGCTCTCGAGATCGATGCACTCCAGGTTTTTTTTTATCCTCTCCTTCTCTCCATTCCCTTTATTCCATTTTTTTTTTGTCCACGTTACCCAGTTGGCTAGCGGCACAGAGATCACACTGNCTTCTCTCCATTCCCTTTATTCCATTTTTTTTTTGTCCACGTTACCCAGTTGGCTAGCGGCACAGAGATCACACTGCATCTTGTCGCTTGTATACAAAGGTATAGTCCATTCACGGTTACTTTCAACTTTTCTCAAGCCCTGCTAAAGTTCTGCTTCCAGGATATTCCTCCGCCTCACGCAAACTAAGTTTAACCAAGTATAGAAAATTACACCAAAGGGACTACACACCGCATCCGTGCGCACACAGTGTAGTAATATTTTGCACGAGAACTATTTCTTTCTAGGCATTACCAACACCTGTTTTCTCACTTTTTATTCACATTAATTAAGAATTAAAAATTATAATTTAGAGGTAAAGTATAAGAAAAATTTAATTTAGTTAAAAAATAAGGTACCTTTACGTTATCAAATGTGTAAAACACATGCGATACATTACATATTCGCGGTTTCTTCATACTTTTTTACTTGAACCTTTGAAAATCACACCGTGTATGACGTGCATGATTATTTCCTAAATATGTCATGTAACACAAGCGTTTTATACTTGTTTTAACGTAAAAGTGCCATATTTACTGTTAAATTTAACTTTTACTTACAGTTTACCTATAAATTATAATTATTTATTTATAACTAATATGCATAAAAAACTGTGAGAAAATAGGTGTGTTGTTAATATCTAGTAATAAATAGTTATTATGGAAAATATTATTAATTAAAGTGAGTGCGCACGAATGAGGTGCATTGTCCCTTTCTTGTAAATCTTTATACTCGGTTAAGTTTGTTCACATGAGGCAGAGGAATATTGTGGAAGTAGAACTTAAGCAGGGCCTCAGAATAGTTGGAAGTAACCGCGAATTGACTATATTTAGCGAATAACCAAATACGTCATACTTGGGGTGATTTTTCAAAAAAGTTAAATTCAAAAAGTGTGATTAAACCACGAATATACCATAGTTCCGCCTTCTTGGTTTGGCCAGTGGTACGACGGTTCTAAGCACCCGAGTGCATCAATTAAAGTCATATTTTTGAAGGCCGAAAACAGTAACTTAAAGGGCATTCAGAACACCAGAACGAAACTTAGCTAAAATAACTCAAGTAACGGAGAAAAAAAAAGTAGTACTTTTATCGAGTTTTTCGTCAGGAACTTACCGAAAAACTCACAGAACCAATACAAGCAAATTAAAGGGGCAAAGCAAGAACGTAATTTGGCCTTTACTTATTTAGTATTTGTATTAGCGATGCTGAACGCATATGGAATTCTAATATGTAACAGTGGACTATTGCGGAATTATTTGTCAACGATAAAGTCACGTCTGCACCCAGACGATCTGACGCTAATGTTTCAAAAGAGGACGATCTCCAGAGTTTAATTCTTGAGCTAAACCAAATTTGTAGGAATTGCAATTTTTAAGTATTAGCCCAGAAAACTAAAACAATGACATTCCTGAGTAAACACCCAATTCGAACCAAAATGATCGTAAAAGTAGTGTATTACAGCAAGGAAAACTTTATAACGGTTCTTGCATTGGGGACGGGCAATTAAATGAAAAATGACTATCGTGGACACACATCATTACAGAGCTACGTTACTACGGAAAACAGGCGATGACATGAAAACATATACTGAAAACAACCCAAGATCATCTGTAGTCAACATTCATAAAAATTCATAGAAATTGTCAGAAAGAATTGAGTCAAACTTTAACAAATTAAATGAGACAAAAATAAGAAAACGAACGAAAAAAAAGTCAGGTTAGCAGGACTACACAATGAGATACACACTAACACTGAGGCGAACGCAATAATTATTTGTACAAATCTGGACGACACAGTGAGAGCACAAAAATACCTTCGGAGACGAACTACTAAGAGACGTTTCGGAAACTGACATTACATCTGTCCCCGTCGTCAGGCAGACTCGAAGTTGCGATATTTCAATTCCCGATACGCAGCTAGATGTTTGTCTAAAAATACCAACAGTGTACTTTCGTGTTATTATCGGTTTGCTGTCTAGTTTTTTTTTTTTTTTTTTTGTTAAAGCCTGTGTTATTCTCGTTGTGTTGTCCCGCGTTTTTTCAACACTAATCTGTTTTCTTCTGACTGCTGTTCGTTTAAATCGGTAATCACTTTATCCTTTCAATCATTTAATTTGTTAAACTTTGACTAAATTCCTTGTGTGATTTCAATGAATTTTTTATATCTGTTGACTGCAGCTTATCTTGGTTTGCTTGCAGTATATATTTACATGCATTTTGTTTTGTGACGACCTAATTCTACAATAGCATATTTCCACAATTTTTTTTTTAAATTTAATCTAAACGCGTTTTAGTGATATCGCCTATAATAAAAATGATATACAAAGTAAAGTTTACAAATTTTAGTTGTGTGCGTGAGTAGAATAATCTAGGTACCTTAAAAATAAAATAAATTACGATATGATATTTACAAGATTGTCGTCCTCCCAAACTTGTTTTATGGAAGTAAAACCTGAGTGTAAAAAAAAAAAGGAAGAAAAACACTGAGCGAACAGATGAAATTCATAAAATCCATTAAACGATTAAAAGAAGAAAATACCAGACATGTTGATATTAGAAATAAATAAAATATATGCAGTGTAAATGAGAATGTTGATGGAAAACAGAAGATGGAATGAACAGCTACCAAGAATTAATACAGAAAGACTGTCGGCCACACAGGAAAAGGGACATCGACAAGTGAACCGTAATAGGCAATAAGCATCCTAACATGNGCCACACAGGAAAAGGGACATCGACAAGTGAACCGTAATAGGCAATAAGCATCCTAACATGGATAGTGAAGGAGAAGACTTTTATCGATCGGACAAAGCATTTCTATTTTTTTCAATGTGTACAGGATGATCCACATGTCTTGTCACCCCCTTTAAATGTTTGTCACCCATACATAACCAATAATAACGCAATATAATCCAATACATCATAAGATATTCCAATAATCAGACAGATTTGATGGATTCGCTGTAACCAGGATGGATGTTTATACGTACATAAGGTCAGTATGAGCACCATCGTTTCCACGGCACAGAATGATGCGGCGCCATGATCTGTGAGATATTTTACGAAGCATAGCGCTGTCGATTGTTGTAAAGGCAGCCGTGACAGCTTCCATCAATTTTTCGGTTGTTTTGTATCGTTGCTGGGATATTTGCTTTTTTAATAATAGCCCACAGAGCATTGCCACGTGATGAGAGATCGGGGCTTCTGGGAGGCCGATCCACAGGCGCTGGGAGATGTGCTGATCCTCGTCCTACCCATCTGACACGAAACACTTAAATTAAGTGTTCCCGGACAGTGATGGCGTAGTGAAGTGGTGGTCCATCCCGTTGAAACCAGCAATCTGCTAACACATCCGGTCTCTGGAGCTCTAGAACAAACCACTCCCTTAACATGATGAGTTAGGAGTGTTGATTGACAGGGCCATCAAAGAACTAGGGACCTATCAAGTGCTCAGCGGACATAGTGGCCCAGACCATCACGCGTGAGAGGTTATGCTCTAGCTCCTGGTAACAATGGGGATTGTCCTTGCTCCAGAAATAAACATTTCTAAAGAAATAAACATTCCTAGCACATGCACTCCAGTAAATTACGCATTCATAGGAGAATAACAGTTTACCATGCTGTCGGAGTGTCGAAAACACCTCAAGCAATTTTTTGCATGCTGAATGTCGTTTGTTCATGTCAGTATGGCTTAGCTCATCGACAGCTGTTGGCCTAAAGGATTTCAAACCAAGATCCTTTTTCGACATGTCCTGACATTGTGGTTTTTGGGATTGCAAGCTCGTATGCTCGTTTCCGCTGTGACTTCTTGGGTGATCGGAGAACAAATGCCTCCACCGCCGCTCATGTATCCTATCGTGAGGTTGGTCGCCCTGTCCTCCGTTCGTCTTTAATTGAACCCGTCAGAAACAGCTGTGTTCCCAGCGCAGTATTGACCTTTTAGGAGGGTCTTCTTTGCGGAATCGTCTCGTTAAGTCTCGTCCCACATCCCCTATGCTCTTTCTAGTATGTGGACTTTCATATGCCCAAACACTACCAACAATCCGCTCTTCAATACTGTAGGAGCTTGTATCGGCCATTTGACATAAGAGAATGAAATGTCATACACAACCTCAAGGAAAATCAAGGGGGTTACAAGACATTTGGACCATCCTGTATGTTGCGACTATGATATAACACTGCCAATTTGTTTCATTAAATAAATCAATTTGTTACTTGGTGCACTGTACAAATATATGACACATATGAAAGGCTGGCAGAGAATTGCAGGCATATTCTCATTATGGCAACTTTCATACGTACACCAAATGCCACATTCAAGTTTTGATACGATTATATCCGTACGTAAATTTTGCACGTTTTAAAATTAAACAGCTACACTCGTGGAAGTTACAGGAAGGAAATAATATATATATTTGATAAACTCTCGCCTGGGAATGAAGGATTCCAGTCCACGCCTACTTTGGAAGTGCGTCCAGCAGCGCCTGTCAGGCAGGCCACAATTGGCAGTTCGTGAGCGTGTTGGTAACATGCCTCGCAGGATGTACAGCAGCAGTGCACGTCGTTAGTTGCCTGAAGAGGGCAGCACTGGAAGCACGATAGCAGCGATCACCGTTTTCAGGCTACAGACCGTTGAATTGTTTTGTTTCGCGGTCGTAGTCAAGTAGCGGTCCACGTGCTCNCTTCTCTCCATTCCCTTTATTCCATTTTTTTTTTGTCCACGTTACCCAGTTGGCTAGCGGCACAGAGATCACACTGAATCTTGTCGCTTGTATACAAAGGTATAGTCCATTCGCGGTTACTTTCAACTTTTCTCAAGCCCTGCTAAAGTTCTGCTTCCAGGATATTTCTCCGCCTAACGCAAACTAAGTTTAACCCAGTATAGAAAATTACACCGAAGGGACTACACACCGCATCCGTGCGCGCACAGTTTAGTAATATTTTGAACGAGAACTATTTCTTTCTAGGCATTTCCAACACCTGTTTTCTCACTTTTTATTCACATTAATTAAAAATTAAAAATTATAATTTAGAGGTAAAGTATAAGAAAAATTTAATTTAATTAAAAAATAAGGTACCTTTACGTTATCAAATGTGTAAAACACATGCGATACATTACATATTCGCGGTTTCTTCATACTTTTTTACTTGAACCTTTGAAAATCACACCGTGTATGACGTGCATGATTATTTCCTAAATATGTCATGTAACACAAGCGTTTTATACTTGTTTTAACGTAAAAGTGCCATATTTACTGTTAAATTTAACTTTTACTTACAGTTTACCTATAAATTAT
Organism: Clitarchus hookeri; assembly: GCA_002778355.1. NCBI lineage: Eukaryota > Metazoa > Arthropoda > Insecta > Phasmatodea > Phasmatidae > Clitarchus > Clitarchus hookeri. The sequence continues at coordinate 214,911 of NQII01003832.1, read as the reverse complement.
AATTATTTATTTATAACTAATATGTATAAAAAAAACAGTGAGAAAACAGGTGTGTTGGTAATGCCTAGTAAGAAATAGTTCTTATGGAAAATATTATTAAAGTGAGTGCGCACGAATGAGGTGCGTTGTCCCTTTCTTCTAATTTTCCATACTCGGTTAAGCTTTGTTCACATGAGGCGGAGGAATGTCGTGGAAGTAGATCTTAAGCAGGGCTTCAGAATAGTTGGAAGTAACCGCGAATTGACTATATTTAGGAAATAACCAAATACGTCGTACTTGGGGTGATTTTTCAAAAAGTTAAATTCAAAAAGTGTGATTAAATCACGAGTAGACTATAGTTCCACTTTCTTGGTTTGGCCAGTGGTACGACGGTTCTAAGTGCCCGAGTGCATCAATTAAAGTCATATTTTTGAAGGCCGAAAACAGTAACTTAAAGGGCATTCGGCACACCAGAACAAATCTTAGCTAAAATAACTCAAGTAACGGAGTAAAAAAAAAGTAGTACTTTTATCGAATTTTCCGTCAGGAACTTGACGAAAAACTCACAAAACCAATACAAGCAAATTAAAGCGGCAAAGCAAAGATGTAATTTGGCCCTTACTTATTTAATATTTGTATTAGCGATGCTGAATGCATATGGAATTCTAATATGTAACACTGGAATATTGCGGAATAATTTGTCAATGATTAAGTCACGTCTGCACGCAGACGATCTGACGTTAATGTTTCAAAAGAGGACGATCTACAGAGTTTAATTCTTGAGCTAAACCAAATTTGTAGGAATTGCAATTTTTAAGTATTAGCCCAGAAAACTAAAACAATGACATTCCTGAGTAAACACCCAATTCAAACCAAAATGATCGTAAAAGTAGTGTATTAGAGCAAGGAAAACTTTATAACGGTTCTTGCATTGGGGACGGGCAATTAAATGAAAAATGAGTATCGTGGACACACGTCATTACAGAGCTACGTCACTACGGAAAACAGGCGATGACATGAAAACATATACTGAAAACAAGCCAAGATCATCTGTAGTCAACATTCATAAAAATTCATAGAAATTGTCAGAAAGAATTGAGTCAAACTTTAACAAATTAAATGAGACAAAAATAAGAAAACGAACGAAAAAAAAAGTCAGGTTAGCAGGACCACACAATGAGATACACGCTAACACTGAGGCGAACGCAATAATTATTTGCACAAATCTGGACGACACAGTGACAGCACAAAAATACCTTCGGAGACGAACTACTAAGAGACGTTTCGGGAACTGACATTACATCTGTTCCCGTCGTCAGGCAGACTCGAAGTTGCTATATTTCAATTCCCGATACGCAGCTATATGTTTGTCTAAAAATACCAACAGTGTACTTTCGTGTTATTAACGGTTTTCTGTCTAGTTTTTTTTGTAAATAATTAATGTCTTCACCTCAGTGTTAAATTCTGTGTTATTCTCGTTGTGTTGTCCCGAGTTTTCTTGCTGCTGTTCGTTTGAATGGGCAATCACTTTATCCTTTTAATCATTTAATTAGTTAAACTTTGACTAAATTCTTTGTGTGATTTCAAAGAATTTTTTATATATGTTGACTGCAGCTTATCTTGGTTTGCTTGCAGTATATATTTACACGTATTTTGTTTTGTGACGACCTAGTTCTACAAGAGCGTATTTCCACAATTTTTTTTAAATTTAATCTAAACGCGTTTTGGTGATATCGCCTATAATAAAAATTATATACAAAATAAAGTTTACAAATTTTAGTTGTGTGTGTGTGTGTGTGTGTGTGTGTGTGTGTAGAATAATGTAGATACTTTAAAAAAAGAAAAATTACGATATAATATTTACAAGACTGTCGTCCCCCCAAACTTGTTTTATGGAAGTGAATCCTGGGTGTAAACAAAAAGCAAGAAAAACGCTGAGCGAACAGATGAAATTCATAAAATCCATTAAACGATTAAAAGAAGAAAATACCAGACATGTTGATATTAGAAATAAATAAAATATATGCAGTGTAAATGAAAATGTTGATGGAAAACAGAAGATTGAATGAACAGTTACCAAGAATTAACCCAGAAAGACTGTCGGCCACACAGGAAAAGGGACATCGACAAGTGAACCGTAATAGGCAATAAGCATCCTAACATGGATAGTGAAGGAGAATACTTTCATCGATCTGACAAAGCATTTATATTTTTTTTTCAATGTATACAGGGTGGCCCACATGTCTTGTCACCCATACATAACCAATAATAACGCAATATAATCCAATACATCATAAGATATTCCAATAATCAGACAGATTTGATGGATTCGCTGTCACCAGGATGGATGTTTATACGTCCAGAAGGTCAGTATGAGCACCATCGTTTCCACGGCACAGAATGATGCGGCGTCATGATCTGTGCGATATTTTACGAAGCATAGCGCTGTCGATTGTTGTAAAGGCAGCCGTGACAGCTTCCATCAATTTTTCGGTTGTTTTGTATCGTTGCTGGGATATTTGCTTCTTAATAATAGCCCACAGAGCATTGCCACGCGATGAGAGATCGGGGCTTCTGGGAGGCCGATCCACAGGCGCTGGGAGATGTGCTGATCCTCGTCCTACCCATCTGACACGAAACACTTAAATTAAGTGTTCCCGGACAGTGATGGAGTGAAGTGGTGGTCCATCTCGTTGAAACCAGCAATCTGCTAACACATCCGGTCTCTGGAGCTCTGGAACAAACCACTCCCTTAACATGATGAGTTAGGAGTGTTGATTGACAGGGCCATCAAAGAACTAGGGACCTATCAAGTGCTCAGCGGACATAGTGGCCCAGACCATAACGTGTGAGAGGTTATGCTCTAGCTCCTGGTAACAATGGGGATTGTCCTTGCTCCAGAAATAAACATTCCTAAAGAAATAAACATTCCTAGCACATGCACTCCGGTAAATTACACATTCATAGGAGAAAAACAGTTTACCATGCTGTCGGAGTGTCGAAAACACCTCAAGCAATTTTTTGCATGCTGAATGTCGTTTGTTCATGTCAGTATGGCTTAGCTCATCGACAGCTGTTGGCCTAAAGGATTTCAAACCAAGATCCTTTTTCGACATGTCCTGACATTGTGGTTTTTGGGATTGCAAGCTCGGATGCTCGTTTCCACAGAGACTTCTTGGGTGATTGAAGCACAAATGCCTCCACCGCCGCTCATGTATCCTATCGTGAGGTTGGTCGCCCTGTCCTCCGTTCGTCTTTAATTGAAACCGTCAGAAACAGCTGTGTTCCCAGCGCAGTATTGACCTTTTAGGAGGGTCTTCTTTGCGGAATCGTCTCGTGAAGTCTCGCCCCACATTTCGAATGCTCTTTCCAGTATGTGGACTTTCATAATCCCAAAAACTACCAACAAGCCGCTCTTCAATACTGTAGGAGCTTGTGTCGGCCATTTGACATAAGAGAATGAAATGTCATACACAACCTCAAGGAAAATCAAGGGGGTTACAAGACATTTGGACCATCCTGTATGTTGCGACTATGATATAACACTGCCAATTTGTTTCATTAAATAAATCAATTTGTTACTTGGTGCACTGTACAAATATATGACACATATGAAAGGCTGGCAGAGAATTGCAGGCATATTCTCATTAAGGCAACTTTCATACGTACACCAAATGCCACATTCAAGTTTTGATACGATTATATCGGTACGTAAATTTTGCACGTTTTAAAATTAAACAGCTACACTCATGGAAGTGACAGGAAGGAAATTATATATATATGATAAACTCTCGCCTGGGAATGAAGGATTCCAGTCCACGCCTAGTTTGAAAGTGCTTCCAGCAGCGCCTGTCAGGCAGGCAACATTTGGCAGTTCGTGAGCGTGTTGGTAACATGCCTCGCAGGATGTACAGCAGCAGTGCACGTCGTTAGTTGCCAGAAGAGGGCAGCACTGGAAGCACGATGACAGTGATCACCGTTTTCAGGCTACAGACCGTTGAATTGTTTTGTTTCGCGGTCGTAGTCAAGTAGCGGTCCACGTGCTCTGAACTGTCCGTCGTTACGTCCATTTAACGTGCGGTGCAAGCAACGGCAAATCCAGAGCTGTACGGCTTCAGTAACCCGGTCGGAAGATGCCAGCCGATCTCTCATTTGTTGCCATCGACAGACTTCCGGTATAATGTTAGGTGCTGTTGTAGTATAGTGTGCAGGGAGGGGGAGGGTATTCCACCCCCCCCCCCCACAACA
>NQII01003832.1:101078-208689 GCA_002778355.1 Clitarchus hookeri | reverse complement strand
CCCCACCTGCCTCCGTGCCCGTGTTCCCCCGTCGAGCGACCCAGCCTGCAAACAGGCTTATTTATAGTCTGTTCGCGGCTTCTTCACACTTTTTGAATCAAACCTTTGAAAAATCACCCCATGTATGACGTATGTATTTAGTTATTTCTTAAATGTGCAATGTATTAAGAGTTTCATACCTCTGTTAAAATAGAAGTAGGTATGTTATTTTACGTAAAACTGAAATTTTACCTATATTTTATTTATACATTATAATATTCCATTTATAATAAACACCAATAAAAACAATGAGAAAAAATCTGTGTTGGTAGCGCCTAGTAAAAAATATTTATCATGAAAAAAAATTTATTACAACTGAGTGCTCAAGAATTTGGTGCGTTGTACTTTGGTGGAATTTTTTAGACTTAGTTAAACTTAGTTTGCACGAGGCGGAGGAATATCCTGTATGTAGAACTTTAAGAGGGCTTCAGAAAAATGTGAGGTAACCGTGAATGTATTATAGCACTCCAAGCCACGTACTGGAACCAATATTTCCAACACGCTTGGTGCGAATCATCTACACGCTGTTCTCTACGAAGGCGAACCGGGTTCGATCCCGGGCCGGGTCACTCCCGGATTTTCGCGCATGGGAATCGTGCCGGACGATGCCGCTGGTCGACGGGCTTTCTCGGATATCTCCCGTTTCCTCCGCCCTTGCATTTCGGCGCTGCTCCACTCCTCACCTCGCTTCACCCTCGTCGGCTCTCGAGACCTCGCAGAGCCGCCCGAACCTCTCCACTCTACTCCAGGTCATTTCGCCTCTGTGCACTCGCCTGCTCTTGGAGCGGACGTTGTTTTGGGGGAACGGGAGCCGAGCGAGCGCCGGGACATCAGCAGTTTCGAGCACGGAGGGAAAACATGTTTGCCCTCGCAGCGCCGGCTTGTTTTGTCAACTGCGAGTGGCCCTGGTTCGCGTTGTCACGTATGTAGCGGGCGTGTGTCGGCGTCTCGGCTCAGGTGATACGCGCGCGGCCTTCCCCGACAAAAGCAAACTGCTGTGCGACCCCGCTACCTGACGCCGCTCGTATCCTTGAATCTCACTTTTCTTCTTGGCCACGTTTGTAACTCGGAAAGTTTTCATGGCGCTGGTAAACAAGAAGTACATTGTACGGGATGTTGTTACTGGCACATGAAATATTGTTTATTGCGACTTTCAAATGTAGAGGAATGATGCAACTGCTTCCGTTTTATTACCGCAGGTTTTTTTTTCACAGATTATTTTCTGGAGGTAAGGCTTTCAGCGTATAAACATCGACAGTTCAATAAATTAATTAGAATATTTTTATGGGAATTTCTGTTTTAAATGTACGTTCATAACAAATATATGTGTGTACACCACATAGGTAAACATAGTAAAAAATATAATTGTTTATTTTGTTTACGTATATAAAGCTTTAAATTATAAAGGCTAGCAAATTGAGTTTCAATGACCTGCCGTGTAAATACGTTATAAAACCTCTACAACCAAAAAAATGGATATTAAAAAAATGTAGTAACATTAATAAATGTTTAACTAGGTGACTGTTCCGTAGATAACGTAGGCCAATTTGGCAAAAAAAAAAAAAAGGGAATAATTTTTATTTTTGAATAACGGTTGTTCTGAATTGATTAAATGCCCTAAGTTTTGATGGAAGAGATTAAATTTCCTAAATTCGCTCAAGTGTTCAAGTTGTTGACAAATTTACATTTACGGTCGTTCAAAAAAATGCGACCGTATCGAAAGCAGTAATTGCGTGGAGGCACCTGTGTGCCCGCTCATATCCCCCGTATATCTCAGAATGCAGAGTGTTTCCTATATAATGGAATTTCAAATTATGTATCTCCTTAAAAGTCAAAAGTTAATTTCTATGTTTTTCAAAACTTTTAGCACCGCAAGTGCCCTGCAGAAAGAATAGGACACTCGAAAATCGCAGAATGGTGTAAGCTACAAATAAAGTTACAGTTACGTCCTTTTGGAAGGAAGCAAGGAGTTTATGGCAGGTATGTGTGCGCGTAGTCACATCGCCATAGCTTCAACAGCCTAGAAACAAAANTTAGTCACATCCCCATAGCTTCAACAGCCTAGAAACAAAATTATTTGAAAAGTTGCCTCTTCTCTCATATTTTCCTCCTATTGCGTGCATTTTCGGAGAAAATAAATTTCCGTTATATGTTAATGAGTATAAGGGAAATGAGTTCAACTCAACCTTAATCCCGAAAAGCAAGTGGTTTTAGTAGTGTCTTTTGAATATAAACTGAAACGACCCAAGTGATAATTGCATGTTGGTGCCATGAATCTGAGACCCAAATTTTTCCCTTGCTTTATGTTATTTAACTTGCATGTCACTTACGAACTTAAAGACTAACACGTAAAATAAAACTATCCTATCCTTCGACTTTGTTTGTGAACTTGTAAAACTATGATTAGGAAAGTNAAGACTAACACGTAAAATAAAACTATCCTATCCTTCGACTTTGTTTGTGAACTTGTAAAACTATGATTAGGAAAGTACCAGGGTGGCTATATTTATGAATGAACGGAAAGAATAAGTATCAACTTTATGAAGAGCAAATAGATCAAGTTTATATTGTTTTCAATATGTGACACACAGAGAAAAAAAAAGGGGAAGGGGAGAAGAGATGTAGATCAAATGTTAAGATGACATTCCCTACAAAGATCCAGAACGAGTAAGGATGAGATTCGAAAAGAAATTTGAACTGGCAGATGACAGATTTGAGATCGGCAGAGACTGTGGCAGCTCATCAGGTCAACTCGAAATCGTGATGTACGTTCGCTGGGTCATTAAGGTGGGGGCATGGTACATAAACTCCAGTAATCTTCGAGAAAATCACCGAAAACAATTTCAGCAGAAAAAGAACGTGGAATATAACTGCCTCGAAATTACTATACGCTTCTGTATTTAGTTCGCCATACTAGGGTGCCAAAACTGCACATCTGGCATTATAACGTTTTGCAAAACGGCGTGTAAGCAAGTACGGTATAATAACTTGAAATTGTTTGAAATCCTGCCTATGGCGTAAATCTTACTTCAAGTTTTACTTGATTTAGTGCACGAGACGTCCACCCGATAGCCATTTAATATATTAGGCAAGTATTTCTCTGATATACGATAATTTTAAAAGTGGTTAAAGATAAAAACATGATACTCTATACTAGTTTACTTAGCTTTTTGTGTTCAAGTTTTATGGGGTTTTTTTTCAATAACGAATTATTAAAATTAGTAATGTGTTTCTTAAAAAATGGGAGGATATAAAACAAAAAAGTTTTTAAGTAGTATGTCGGGCAGGTTTACTCGAGGGACTCTATACATTAACGTTGACGGTTTACAAGAAGATAGGTTACGGCATAAATTAAGCGCAAGGAGTACAAAATTCTAAATTATTCAGAATATAATCTAATCATAGCGGAATAAAAAGTTCCACCCTGGTACTGCTCTGCCAGTTTCTTGCTCGGTATTCTAACGTATTTTTTAAAAACTTATTTTTCTTCTTCATTATTCGGGGCTGTCTGGGAAGAGTGCGAGGAAGACTCAATTTCACCTCCATTTTTTTTTTTTTTTTTTTTTTNTTTTTTTACCTTTTCTTTTGCTTTTACTATACATTAACAGAGGCATTAAGCTAAAATACGGGGAGTTGGCCAAGCAAACCCAGTAAAGTAATGCACAAGAATCCTCCTGTTATAGAAATGGTAAATATATTAATGTAATAACACTAGTCAATCTTAAAGTTTTTATCTTTATTTTTAACGTTTTTTTTTTCACCGCTGTCAAGTTGGTCAAATTAATACGCATGTTTGCCGGACAATTTTTTTGAAAAAGTACTCATTACTCAGTGCTACATGACTAACCTTAGTTTTAACAAAGCTACGCCTGAATTACAGTCACCACGCCATTTCGTCGCTGTCCAGCCCAAAAAGCAGTCACATCAATTCTAACCCCAGCTGTCCTACAATTTCTTAGGTATAGACGGTTCTAAAAAAAAAAAAAAACATTTAAATGTCATTCATAGGGCATAAATCAGGAGTTTTAAATTTATGTTTACAGTTATGTTTAACTTACTTCCATGTGTAGAACGTATGTAACCATTTCCTGTCATTTTCGTTTACATATTTCCACGTACCGTTATATTTAATATATTATGCTTGATTACAAATTTATTGTTGTGAGGAATACTCAGCAAATAAGTTCCGAAGGGTTTTAAAAAATCAGTACCATTAATTTTTCCATTTTATGTAAATACGATATACAACTTTTTGACAAATTCTCCACCATTGTTGAGGCCCAAGCAGCAAAGCTACAATTTTTTCACCACTGTGTCGTAGAATTACACACCATCTGCGTTACAAACTACGTGTTGATGGGTGTCCATCGAGTTAAGTATGTAAAATGAAGAGACTGTGACGAAATGGTGAATCGTTTGTTCTCAGTTAACTTTTTTCCCCCGCTTTATATACCCTGTCTTCTTTTAACCACAATCGGTTGGCGGGGCCGCGGCTGCTGAGCTGCTCGCCTGCTCGCCTCCCACCAAGGCGAACTAGGTTCAATCCCCGGCCGGGTCACTCCCGGATTTTCTCATGTGGGAATCATGCCGGACGATGCCTCTGGTTGGCAGGTTTTCTCGGAGATCTCCCGTTTACCTCACCCTTTCATTCCGGCGCTGCTCCATACTCTCCCGAGTAATCCTCATCGTCTCTCAAGACCTCGCTGCTAAGAGCAGCCCAAATCTCTTCACTCACTCACAATCTGTTGGCAGCTCTGCGAATCATCATGTCCATATTTGCATCCTCCACTAAAGTGTATCGCCCGTATCCGGGGCATTAAATAATTCATGGCATGTTTCCTTTATACCCAACCAAGTTGGCAATGATTATCAGCAGATTTCATGCTTCATGCTTTCAAGGACTGATTACTGACACAATTTTACACGCGACCGTCATTTCGCGTGAACGCGACTCGAATATCTACAAATGACGTCTGTCTGGCCACAAAATCAACCAAATCAGCGCATGTGTGCATCCATCGAGGCAGCGACATTGCAACAACAATATCTTCAAACGGGATTTACTTTCTGAATGTTCCTCAACTTTATAGATAGGTGTCAATTGGCCTAAAATAGAATAGCCGAAGACGTAGGCTAAATACCTTGAGGTCTGCTGAGCAAAAGGCTTTACATATTGTTTTGAACTTTTAGCCTTAGAGCCTATTAAATCACACACCATTTGGTCCAAACTTTAGATATGAAGAGGCCATTCCATTTAAAAGAGGATGTCATATTGCGTTTTTCAGTAAATTAATATTAAAATTTTTAATCACATCGCAGTGTATGAAGCACATATAACTACGGTAATTATATTTTATACATATGAACATGTTTTACTCAAACGACAAGTAGGAATTTGAGGCTCCTGATAAATCCTAATAATCAGAGGTATTAATGCAAACATTGAATAACAGAAAAAGGAAAACATAAACTATAAAAAGAGGAACGTCAGTAATTTTGAAGGTGACTGTATTAGTTCACTCTTTAGAAACCGTATTTTAATGGAGTATGTTGTAATATTATATTTTATTTGTTCCAAAAAACTGCTTGAGGTGTTGCAAGATTTTGCATTTTTCTCAATGAAATTGGTAACGCACCTGAAACAAAGAAACAAAATTGGCAGCTCTGTCAGTTTCTATAAATATACTGTAACGCGCTGCAGTTCGCACCGGCTGCGAGCTCCCGTTATGCGCAGTCCGGCTCTGAGGGGGTGACACACCTCGACCCTCTTGCCTGGCAGACCTACTCGCTGCCTCGTCGCCAACCCCCCCCCCNGCGCTCGGAGAACTCTAGAACATTGCGGACTGTGGAGGAACATGGACTAAACTGAGATGGGACTGAATGAAGATGTAATACGGGTTTTATTGTAAATATTAAAACTGTCAAATATGGACATATAATTTATAGAAATAATTGAATAGGTTTTGATATAGTCTATTGAGACTGATTTTTAATTATTTAATTACATAATCTTCATTGAGGTAATTGTAAATTGTAGCGATTAAATTATTTAATTGTAAACAGCAAGTGATATACATTTATTGTGAAAATATGGGTTGAGAGAGTTTTGTTTTTAGTTATTGTAAATAAAATTAGGAAACTATAATTAACTCTTTTATTTAGTTATTACCTCCAGCCGTTAACGAGCCTGGTTTAGCTCACCAACTCTTGAGAGAGAAGTTGTAGCAATACCATAGGCATTTTTATTTATATCGATAAAACTTCTCAAGCATTTCGACCTCTTAATTTGCAACTGTTAATTCTTTACCTGTGCAAGCTATACATACTTACCATTACTGCAGTTTTCTCATATTCTAATGTATATGGATCTATGCTCTGGCAGATAAGGATGATGCACCGAAAAAAAAAACAATCTCAGAGATACACTGGATAGCAAAAAAAAAAAAAAACTGGTATAGACGTGCGTATGCAAACAACAGAGGTATGGAACCAATCAGAGTAACGCGATGCGGACAACACGCGTCTGACAAAGTTGCTAGATCGGTTACTGCTGCTACAATGGCAGGTTATCAAGATTTAAGTGAGTTTGAATGTGTGGTTATAGTCAGCGCACGAGTGAGATGGGACATAGCATATCCGAGGTAGCGATAAAATTTGGATTTTCGCGTACTATCATTTTACGAGTGTACCGTTAATATCGGGAATCCAGTAAAATATATCGCTGCGGCCGGAAAAAGATCGTGAACGAACGGGACAAACGACGACTGACGAGAATCATTAAACGTGACAGACGTGCAACCCTCTCTTAAATTGGCGCAGATTTCAATGCTGGGGCATCAACAAGTGCTAGCGTGCGAACTATTCAACGGACCATCATTGACATGGGCTTTCGGAGCCGAAGACCCACTCGTGTACCGTTATTGACTGCACGACACAAAGCTTTACGCCTCGCCTGGGCCCGCCACCACCGCCATCGGACTGTTGATGACGGGAAACACGTTGCCTGGTCTGACGAGTCTCGTTTCCAATTGTATCCGGCGGATGGACGTGTGCGGGTATGGAGACATCCTCATGAATCCATGGACCCTACATGTCAACAGGGGACTGTTCAAGCTGGTGGAGGCTCTGTTGTCATGGTATGGGACGTGTGCAGTTGGCGTGAAATGGGACCCCTGATAGTCTAGATACGATTCTGACAGGTGACAGATACGTAAGCATCATGTCCGATCACCTGAACCCATTCATGTCCATTGTGTATTCCAACGGACTTGTACATTTCTAGCAGGACAATGCGATACCCCACACGTCGAGAGTTTCTACCGAGGGGCTCCAGGAACACTCTTAGACACTTCCATTGGCCACCTAAATCACCAGACATGAACATTATTGAGCATATCTGAAATGCCTTGCAACGTACTGTTCAGAAGAGATCTCCACCGCCTCGCACTCCTATGGATTTGTGGACTGCCCTGCAGGATTAATGGTGTGAATTGCCTCCTGCAAACCTCAGACATTAGTCGAGTCCATGCCACGTCGTCTTGCGGCACTTCTGCGTGCTCACAGGGGCCCTACACGATTTTAGGCAGATGTACTAGTTTTTTTTGTCTCTTCAGTGTATGTACCGGCACACCGTCAAGTTTTCGTTAACCAATGTGTCAAGAATAGTGTTCAGTTTCGCTGCATAGGTTGGTCAACACGAACAACGTGCAGGCAGACGACTTCACGCGAGCTCTCTTAAATACTGCTATCCAACCGATAAGCAGCTCGTATAAGATCACGTTATTCAGTGGTACCAATGACAACATATGAGATTTTCTCTTTATTATGTTATACACCAATTATTCCACACTTTGTAACTGTGGAACTCTCTTCTTTTTTGTAGTGCGTTATAGTGTTTTGTTTTACAATCTCTGCGATACGTAGTATTGAACCGATAACTTGGTTTGCAGAAATTGATGGCATTCCCCTGTCTTGAATTCGAGCCTTTATTAATATAAAACATATTATAACCAGGCGTGAAAATATAGGCGTATAATTTATTTTCCAAATGCTCCGAGACTGTACATTAAAGAAAAATTTACGCTGTGGCGTAATATAAAGCAACAGAACTCACTATTACAGTTGTGCAGTCCGCAGTATGTATTCACATGTACACATAGCAGAACTCATCTTTTTCAGTTCACCACACACCTTTTTGAGTTAGACATTCGAAGCAAAAATATCGGGTAAGACGTTTTAGTTTTAGTCTGCAGAAATCAAGACAGACACTAACGAATGTTTATTAAAATTGTCGTATCACGATCAATTGCATTACCGCATAAATTAATCAATCGTTAAAAACGTTCAGCAGGTGAGTTTTGCAGAGAGAGTACCTTTCATGTCGCAGCGCCGCCGAAGACTTGTCGTCATTACATAACGACTTGTCTTCTACCGCACCGAGAACATCGCTGAATAATGCAATCACCGCGTCGACACAGTTCGATGTCTCNCGGTTACTGCTGCTACAATGGCAGGTTATCAAGATTTAAGTGAGTTTGAATGTGTGGTTATAGTCAGCGCACGAGTGAGATGGGACATAGCATATCCGAGGTAGCGATAAAATTTGGATTTTCGCGTACGATCATTTTACGAGTGTACCGTTAATATCGGGAATCCAGTAAAACATATCGCTGCGGCCGGAAAAAGATCGTGAACGAACGGGACATACGACGACTGACGAGAATCATTAAACGTGACAGACGTGCAACCCTTTCTCAAATTGGCGCAGATTTCAATGCTGGGGCATCAACAAGTGCCAGCGTGCGAACTATTCAACGGACCATCATTGATATGGGCTTTCGGAGCCGAAGGCCCACTCGTGTACCGTTGTTGACTGCACGACACAAAGCTTTACGCCTCGCCTGGGCCCGCCAACACCGCCATTGGACTGTTGATGACTGGAAACACGTTGCCTGGTCTGACGAGTCTCGTTTCCAATTGTATCCGGCGGATGGACGTGTGCGGGTATGGAGACATCCTCATGAATCCATGAACCCTACATGTCAACAGGGGACTGTTCAAGCTGGTAGAGGCTCTGTTGTCATGGTATGGGACGTGTGCAGTTGGCGTGAAATGGGACCCCTGATAGTCTAGATACGATTCTGACAGGTGACAGATACGTAAGCATCATGTCCGATCACCTGAACCCATTCATGTCCATTGTGTATTCCAACGGACTTGTACAATTCTAGCAGGACAATGCGATACCCCACACGTCGAGAGTTTCTACCGAGGGGCTCCAGGAACACTCTTAGACACTTCCATTGGCCACCTTAATCACCAGACATGAACATTATTGAGCATATCTGGAATGCCTTGCAACGTACTGTTCAGAAGAGATCTCCACCGCCTCGCACTCCTATGGATTTGTGGACTGCCCTGCAGGATTAATGGTGTGAATTGCCTCCTGCAAACCTCAGACATTAGTCGAGTCCATGCCACGTCGTCTTGCGGCACTTCTGCGTGCTCGCGGGGGCCCTACACGATTTTAGGCAGATGTACTAGTTTTTTTTTGTCTCTTCAGTGTATGTACCGGCACACCGTCAAGTTTTCGTTAACCAATGTGTCAAGAATAGTGTTCAGTTTCGCTGCATAGGTTGGTCAACACGAACAACGTGCAGGCAGACGACTTCACGCGAGCTCTCTTAAATACTGCTATCCAACCGATAAGCAGCTCGTATAAGATCACGTTATTCAGTGGTACCAATGACAACATATGAGATTTTCTCTTTATTATGTTATACACCAATTATTCCACACTTTGTAACTGTGGAACTCTCTTCTTTTTTGTAGTGCGTTATAGTGTTTTGTTTTACAATCTCTGCGATACGTAGTATTGAACCAATAACTTGGTTTGCACACATTGATGGCATTCCCCTGTCTTGAATTCGAGCCTTTATTAATATAAAACATACTATAACTAGGTGTGAAAATATAGGCGTATAATTTATTTTCCAAATGCTCCGAGACTGTACATTGAAGAAAAATTTACGCTGTGGCGTAATATAAAGCAACAGAACTCACTATTACAGCTGTGCAGTCCGCAGTATGTATTCACATGTACACATAGCAGAACTCATCTTTTTCAGTTCACCACACGCCTTTTTGAGTTAGACATTTGAAGCAAAAATATCGGGTAAGACTTTTTAGTTTTAGTCTGCAGAAATCAAGACAGACACTAACGAATGTTTATTAAAATTGTCGTATCACGATCAATTGCATTACCGCATAAATTAATCAATCGTTAAAAACGTTCAGCAGGTGAGTTTTGCAGAGAGAGTGCCTTTCATCTCGCAGCGCCGCCGAAGACTTGTCGTCATTACGTAACGACTTGTCTTCTACCGCACCGAGAACATCGCTGAATAATGCAATCACCGCGTCGACACAGTTCGATGTCTCNATAACGACTTGTCTTCTACCGCACCGAGAACATCGCTGAATAATGCAATCACCGCGTCGACACAGTTCGATGTCTCAGAGTTAAAGGCAGAAGTGTATAGCGAACTTATTCCCCCGGCATCTGGGAATCTTTCTGATGGGCAGCGCAGAGCGAGAAAAAAAAAAGAGCGTTGTTGCATCGTAAACTTGCCAGGTTGGTTGTTTCTCGCATACTCTCCTCCCTCCCACACACCCTTCCTTCTCACAGTTCCAACCCTCCCTTCCCTTTCCAAGCGACCCCGCCCCCTCTCTCCATCTGGAGCATTGTGGATCAGCTGCGGTTTGGCGCCCCCTACATAAACCGACAGCACGGTTTCCTTCTGATGAAGTAATACATAAGTAAATATCCGCAGACGAGACCGCGCGCAGTCGCGGCTACACGATGCGGAGACCTCGGTCTCCTTGGCGCCCCTGCAGTCGCAGTTACACGATGCGGTGTTAATCCCCCGACGTGAAGGCAACGTTGCCTTTGCAGCTTTACACAACTCCTTGATGATATAGGGATTACAATCAGTGGCGTAACAACTAAAAACAAGGGAAAGGGGAGCAATCAGGATGTATTTCGCCCCTCCTGAAATTTTTTAAAGGGTACAAGAATGAGAATAATTGGCCACTTAAACTGTTTTTCTTCACCGAGTATCGTTGATATACTGTACACAATCTCTAACATGATGGATTGTTACAATGCATTTATAGTATTTATATAGATCTGAACGTCTGGGTATACAGACTTTTCTCTATCTTTTATGCAGCACGAAATTTAGGTTTTGATAGCAGCAAAATGAAAATTTTAAGAGAAGGGAAAATTTCTTAAGAGGCGCGTCTAAATACTTGCCCCTTCGTAAGCTAGAAATGCTGTTTTGTCACTGGTTAAAATGAATTCTCAATAATTGAAAACTAGAAATAACGGTTTCTATATTCTACGAACATTTATTTACATGTAATTTTCTGGCTCTAAGCCACAAATTTTCAGTGTATGTCACCGAGTTGCAATTCATAAAAAATTAGTCAGCAGAATTGCATTACATAAAACTTTTATATTTTCACTGTTTTAGCTGTTGAAATGCGTGCAATTAGAAGAACAACAAATAGCAATATTCCGATTCTGACAAATATATCACTGACTTAACTGTACGCGATTTAATTCGCGGTTTCTTACACTTTTTAAATCAAACCTTTGAAAAATTACGCCACGTATAGTGTGATTGGTTGTTACCTAAAAATGTCATGAATCATAAGCTTTTTATACTTGTGTTAACATAAAAGTACCTTATTTTTGGTTTAATTGAACTTTTACTTAAAATGTATCTATAGATTATAGTATTTCTTTTGTAATTATATTATGTATAAAACAGTGAGAAAATAGGTGTGTTGGTAATACCTAGTAAGAAATAGTTTTTATGCAAAATATTATTAAACTGAGTGAAAACGAATGCGGTGCGTTGTCCCTTTAGTGTAATTATGTAGGCTCGGTTAAGCTTTGTTTGCGTGAGGCGGAGGAATATCCTGAAAGTAGAACATTAACAGAGCTTCAGAAAAGTTGTAAATAACAGTGAATTGACTATACAAAAGAAGTTAGTGCCCTATTTTGAAAATGGTTTAAAAAAAAAAATTCGTTGTACACCATTCCCTATATAAGAATGGGAAAGAGAGAGGCCAGTGGAACGGCAGACGGCCGACAAATTACGCAAACTCACGTAAACAAAATGGCTGTCACCAGCAGGGACTTCGGTGGCTCTGATCGCCAATACAGGACATTTGAACCTTTGATAGTTTCGCCATTACGACTAGGACTCGGATTCTGAGCCCCTTATTGCCAACCAATTAATTGGGAGCTAACATTACTAAGCAAGTTCAGTCGGCTTTATCCCATAGACTAAGTATGAAGTAGACCTGTTTTTGTCTTCTGGGGATGTGCCCAATATTTACTCACCCATCGCGAAAATAATTGTTAAAATATCATAAGGTCAAAAGGGATGAACGTGTTTGTTTACTTTTGGTTTTTCAACAGACCATGTGCCGTGCACAAATAATGTAAACAGATTCAACCTTAGTTCACAATTGATTCAAAATGAATCGATAAAATGTTCATATTACTTCTTCCCGTAACTTGAAGTGATCATTTAAACACAACATGTAATATACTAGATTTTGACCACGTCACCATTCTGAATAACATCTAAGCTAAAATTTAAAAAGAAAAATCCTACAAGTTTCGTAGAAAATTTACAGAAGCTCACTATTGACACAAACATCAAAAATGAAGGGCGATCCGATGGACCCAGTCAAAAGCCCTCATTACGAAAAGTCACACACGTTACACAGAAATATAGACACAGAAATATACACGTCATACATAGGGTAGTTTTTCAAAGGCTTGATTCAAAAAGTTTGAAGAAACAGTGAACAGACTGTACACGTTTTTCTTCGCGAAACGAGCCTTAGTTGGCTGGCCGCACAACGGCACCACGAGCATACCACGGAAATAACGTCAAAAAGCCGGAGTATATTTTTTTGTAATTGCCTAGATCTTTCTGTAATATTATTCATGTTCGAAGCTATGAACGGGTCGTCGTGCGAGCGTTGTGTGGAGCTGTGAACGATGGGATGTAGAGCACGGTAGCGTGACTTTTCAGGCCGGCGGGCGGCATTGTGCGGCCAGGGCGGAGTCCCCACGCTCTACCGGGGCGGAGGCCCATGATTCTCCCAGTGATCGCCAGTCGCTCAGCCATGGCGGACACCTCTCTCAGGACGACTACAGGTAACAAACAACCTCTGTCCTCCGACTCTGCTTATCGCGTCACTGCCTCAGGCTATTTACCTATCTCTGCTTTCCTTCCCGACCCCCCCGGGGACGTCTGTCTCTTTTAGATACCAGGGACCACAATGGTGCAACGGACAGACCGCTTGCCTTTCTCCAAGGTGAACCGGGTTTTATTTCCGGCGGGGCCGCTCCCGGAGTTTAGCACGCGCGAATCATACCAGACGATGCCGCTGGTCGGCGAGTTTTCTCGAGCATCTCCCGTTTCCCCCGCCCTAGCATTCCGGTGCTGCTCCATACTCATCTTTCTTCACCCTCGTTGGCTCTTAAAACCCTGATGTTAAGAGCTACCCAAACCTTTCCACTGTATGTGGTCACCCGCCAAGCCGAGTAGAACAATCCCCGTCAATATTTTTGAGGGCATTTACTGAAAGGCCCTTAGCTAGGTAGAATAACACCAATGGTGAATATTTCATGTAAATTCACTAAGTCTACCCGGTAGGTAAAGGCACGTATAATTATTCTGAAACATTTTTGTCTGTGGAGATACAGTAGAATCCCGGTAATTCGTATTGTCAAGGGACTGAATGTTAAATATGAATTACCAAGATATTCAAATTAGCGGGATTACCAATAATCGGGAGCAAAAAAAAACAAAATACGAGATTAATGCAAATTTGCATTAATATGTAATGATAAACGCATGGCTACATATTATGTATACATATGTACTGTATATATAAATCAATAATTACATCAATAAAAAACACATTAAAAATTTACGTTTAAAAAAATCTGTAATTTTCTTTTGGTGCAAGCCCTTCAGACAGGTATTTTCGNCAGACGGGTATTGTCGATGGCTTTGTCAAGCATGTTCAAAGCAGAAAATACTTCATCGCCAACGTCTCATTTTGCTAAGAAATGGCGCACGTTGTTGATGTATTGTTTAGCCACTTTAGGTGTAATTGCCAGCACATCATCTTCGTCATCACCTTCACCATCAATGTCCTGAGATGGAGCCAAAATTTCGTCATCAGTTAGAATCCTCGCTAACGCTAGGCCATCGTCAAAATGGACGAAATCTTCAAACGTTATAGAATTTCTTCATTTTGAGGAAGACGATTCCAGTTCACAGGGAATTCTAAGTCTTGTTCAGTAACTGCTGATGAAAGTTCCACCTTCGTGAATCCACAGCACGAAAACTGTTTTTTATTGTGCTTTCTCTAACACTTTGCCACGTCTTGTGAGCAATGTTCATGGCTGAAAATAAGGTGATTTTATGATCCTGCCCATCTTCGATGCTGTCAAGGAGTTGTATCACTACTTCTTTGCGGTAAAAGATATTGAACGTTTTAATTATGCCCTGGTCTAGAGACTGCAGCTTAGAAGTAGTGTTGGCAGGCAAAAACACAATATTAACACGACTGAGCGGTGGTGTATTGTTGTGGGCCGTACACTTATCCATGAAAATCAGAATTTTTCAATGCCCTTTCTCCATATCAGCATTCACTGATCGTATCNCGCTGCCTTTTCTCCATATCAGCATTCACTGATCGTATCCATTCCTTGAATAATTTGCCCGTCATCCACGCTTTTTTGTTTGCACGATAGGTCATCGGAAAAGTTTTTATGTTTTTAAAACATCTTGGTTTGTCTGATTTCCCTATCATGAGCTGTCTTAATTTCTCAGATCCATCCATGTTGGCGGCCAACAATATGGTTACACGTTCTTTACTTTTTATTTCAGCCATGATGATCGGTTGGGGAGACACTTATAAAATAACTCCGTCTCATCGGCATTAAAAATGCTGTTGGGCTCATAAGAATCGATTATTTCTCCCAATTCGTCTTTCCACTCAGAACAAACGTCGGCCGATACACTCGCACTTTCCCCACTAAGTTTCTTCAATTTTATGCTGTGCCTTTTTTTAAACCTATCAAACCAACCATCACTTGCACGAAAGTCTTTAATTCCCATTTTTTTCTGCGAAAACTTTTACTTTTTCTATTAAAATGTTTCCTCCAACTGGTACATTCGGATTCCGTGCTTGCGCAAACCACTTTTTAAAATTATATTCAAGTTGTGGATACTCACCAGTCTTAAAGCGCTTTACTTTACTGTCCGATATCTGGGAGACGATCTTGTCCTTGTTCTTCAGAATTGATGTTACTGTGGAAGAAGGAACGTTATAACGTTTGGACACGTCAATTTGTTTATCACCACCGGCCACGGCGTTAATGATTTCTTTTTTTCTCTTATGGAAAAAGACACTTATTAGCTCTTTTCGGAGGCATGGCTAAGACCGAACTGAATAACTTTTCATTCGCTCTGCTCCTTCCTACCCTCTCATAACCGTAGACCGGACAGCAAGGCGCCTCTTAGTTCTGAGAATCACAGACACATCGCCTCACAGCCTACTCGGCGTCATTACCTACCCTTCAAACCCTCCTACGTCCCTCAGCCCCCTTCCGGTATTTTTTACCCTGCCCGAATTGCATAAATTTAGAGCTGGTGTACAGTCTAGGGTTAAAAACATTACGAGTTAACGAGATTTTTAAGTTGTAAATAAGAATTATAAGACGTTTTAATTGAGCTCGAGCACCAAAATAAATACGTATTATCGAGGGGACCGGAATGCATTGTTTTTTTACGAATTAAAGGGATTTTCTCAAGGGACCGGCAAATTTGTACGAATTAGCGGGATATACGAATAATCGGGATGCGAAATATCGGGATTTCACTGTAGTAGTAACAAGTAACTTATTCCCTAATCATTATTCGTAACAGACGTGCTATAAATTATAACTGTTGCTTTTAAAAAATTTTCACAGTGAGCCCGAGTAACCGGAGGAGTTAAGATTAAATGTTTGATTAGGCGTCTTCAAAACCACATTATCAGGTGAAACATTTACGAAACATTATGCGCACGGAAATTTTCCCGCGGAGCTTCACCACGCAAAATAAATAATTTTCTATGTGGAATTGGTGATTGTTGGAGCGCAGAACTGTGCATACTTCACAATTTATGAGTGCCGAGTGGTCATGGAAGGGTTTCACAGCCCGCCGTGACCCGGAGATTACTGCTTNGGGGGGGGGGGGTGAAGCTCTGTAGCATGAATCCTGGAAGCGATGTCTCTCAAGGCCAACTGCAACTCCTTCAGTGGCGTCGTTATCCTGTCTTCGTCTTTGTTCAGCGTCACTGCGCGTACTGGACGTCAGGGTGCGGTCTCCTGCCTTGCTGACTCCACCTCCAGTGCTCGGGCCAGGGCGTCCTGCATGTTGTGGGGTGCAGCCAGACGTACCGTTTGTCGTACCTCTGCGTCGGCGATGGCATCGATGAAGAAGCCGACTGCGATGATGTCGCGCGCCTCCTCTAGAGACAGGTGGGAGAGCCACACAATGTGTTAACATAGCTCCTGCAGTGGCTTCCCTGGTCGCTGGGCGCGGCTTCGCAGCTGTGCATGGTGGGCATGTCGCAGGTTCCGGTCGCCGAAACGTAGTTCCAAGGGCGACACCACTGTGGGGTACTCCAGTGGATGTCGCTCTGACGGAGATTGTAGTATGCTCAGTGCGGGGCCTCTCAGTAAAGCGGCGAGGTAGTAAACCCGCTGTTCAGTTGTCCAAGCATTTAGGGTAGCGACAATTTAAAACTGGTGTTGGTACTCCCACCTTGAAGTCTGACCGTTGTAAGAAAAGGGGTTAATTGAAACCCCCTTCCCAAATCCTGGCTGCGCGACACCAATGCCGCAGAGCTGCTAACTATCCTCCGAGGTGTCTGCGTTGGTGACGACTTGCACCGCTTCCTCACTTTTCTCGGCTGGCGATGTGGTAGTAGTATAATTCCGTTGCTGAATAAATTCCTCCAACTGCTTCTCTACTGCACTGATCTTCTGTTTCATTTCATGCTCGACACTGTCCATCCTTTCATTTACACTGTCCATTCTTCCACTGATGCTGTCCATTCTGTCATTTACACTGTTCACTATTTCATTTACACTCTCCATTCTATTTTCCTGTCTACATTTACTTTACAGTGTCTATTTTCCTGTCAACATTCTCATTTACAGTATCTGTTTTCTTATCTACTAACTCACTTACATTACTTATCTAGCTATTTACATTCTCGGTTACACTACTTACAATTTCATTTACACTTCCTTTCACGCTACTAATTTTGTTATTTACAGCTTCGTTCACACTATTTATTTCACTTTTTACATCTTACCTCAAGCTATTTGCACTTGCGCTCACTTGGCTACTTAATCCCTCTTGAATGCTGTCAGTGCTTCCAGTTCTGCAGACATTTTTCTGGTAAACGTTCACAGTGATGATAGTACAGAACAGTCTTAATTATTTTCAGAAAAAGTTATTCCAATTAATTCATTTGTTTGAAAACACTAACTATTTGCCTATAGCCTAACTTTATTTACAACAGATTATTTAATAATTGCCTCCGTCCTACTCCTTAAACCAGTGATACAAGGGACGCCTGAGGGGCGTATCTGAGTTCGTGAGGGATGGAGGTCTTAATAATAATAAAAGATCTAAATTCAATAATTATATTTATTCTCAATGCCACAAACAGTTAAACCTCTATTATTTACCAGTATGAGTGTCGTATTAACTCTTATTATTCTTATTGAGCACAATATTTAATTACTATATTCATTTCAATTAAAGCCTTTATCACAGTATTTACTCTTGTTAATGTCCCTTAAACTGCTCGAATTATGTCTACACGTTTACTTAAAATTGTCTATTTCCATCGTCCCGAATGTCTTTTCACTCACGCATCCAGTCCACTGTCCCGCAGATCAGTCCCACTCTTCACTACACACAAGCTCGCCGACGCACTCTCNTACTGGACGTCGGGGTGCGGTCTCCTGCCTTGCTGACTCCACCTCCAGTGCTCGGGCCAGGGCGTCCTGCATGTTGTGGGGTGCAGACAGACGTACTGCTTGATGTACCTGAGTGTCGCCGATTACATCGATGAAGAAGCCGACTGCGATGATGTCGCTCGCCTCCTCGGGACACCCCTCCAGAGACAGGTTGGAGAGCCACGCAAAGTCTTACCATAACTCCTGCAGTGGCTCCCCTGGTCGCTGGGCGCGGCTTCGCAGCTGTGCATGGTGGGCATGTCGCAGGTTCCGGTCACCGACACGTAGTTCCAAGGGCGACACCACTGTGGGGTACTCCAGTGGATGTCGCTCTGACGGAGATTGTAGTATGCTCAGTGCGGGGCCTCTCAGTAAAGCGGCGAGGTAGTAAGCCCGCTGTTCTGTTGTCCAAATATTTAGGGTAGCGACAATTTAAAACTGGTGTTGGTACTCCCACCATGAAGTCTGGCCGTTGTAAGACACGGGGTTAATCGAAACCCCCTTCCCAAATCCTGGCTGCGCGACACCAATGCCGCAGAGCTGCTGACTATCCTCCGAGGTGTCTGCGTTGGTGACCACTTGCACCGCTTCCTCACTTTTCTCGGCTGGCGATGTGGTCGGAGTATAATTCCGTTTGCTGAATAAATTCATCCAGCTGCTTCTCTACTGCACTGATCTTCTGTTTCATTTCATTCTCGACACTGTCCATCCTTTCATTTACACTGTCCATTCTTCCACTGATGCTGTCCATTCTGTCATTTACACTGTTCACTATTTCATTTACACTCTCCATTCTATTTTCCTGTCTACATTTACTTTACAGTGTCTATTTTCCTGTCAACATTCTCATTTACAGTATCTGTTTTCTTATCTACTAACTCACTTACATTACTTATCTAGCTATTTACATTCTCGGTTACACTTCTTACAATTTCATTTACACTTCCTTTGTTATTTACAGCTTCGTTCACACTATTTATTTCACTTTTTACATCTTCCCTCAAACTATTTGCACTTGCGCTCACTTGGCTACTTAATCCCTCAATTAATGCTCTCAGTGCTTCCAGTTCTGCAGACATTTTTCTAGTAAACGTTCACAGTGATGATAGTACAGAACAGTCTTAATTATTTTCAGAAACAATTATTCCAATTAATTCATTTGTTTGAAAACACTAACTTTATTTCTAACTTTATAGTTAACTTTAGTTTATAGTCTAACTTTATTTACAACAGATTATTTAATAATTGCCTCCATCCTACTTCTGACACCAGTGTTACAAGGGACGCCTAAGGGGCGTATCTCAGTTCGTGCGGGATGTAGGTCTTAATAATAATAAAATAACTAAATTCAATAATTATATATATTCTTAATGCTACAAACAGTCAAACATCTGTTATTTACCAGTATGAGTGTCATATTAACTCTTATTATTCTTATTGAGCACAACATTTAATTACTATATTCATTTCAATTAAAGCATTCATCACAGTCTTTACTCTTGTTAATGTCCCTTAAACTGCTCGAATTATTTCCACACGTTTAGTTAAAATTGTCTATTTCCATCGTCCCGAATGTATTTTCACTCACGCATCCAGTCTACTGTCCCGCAGATCAGTCCCACTCTTCACTGCACACAAGCTCGCCGACGCACTCTCGCAGGTCGCTGCAGTCGTCCCTCGCCGCTCTGGAATCGCCTAACTGTCGCTTAAGGTCGCACGANCATCATAGGCCCGCACGTGGTATTTATACTTGAGGTAGGTGCCGTCTAGAACGTTCTCGGCAATCCAAGTTGTTCTAGGAAAAGTAATGGTGATGACGACGACATTCCTGCGTGATAAATTGAGAAATATGAACATTTTAGCGTCAGCTAGGCGCGAGCTGAGATAAGTTTATCGGCGTGTGCGGCGGCATCCTTTATGATAGGCCGCTCCGTTCGTCTAACATTGCAAACTTGACCTCCAGCTCTCGGGGCCTTCCCACGCGAAGGAATCACCGGGTAGCGACATACAACAATATTTTCTTCCCTGTCTCTTACAACACCTTTCATACGGACAGGCCCAAAAGCAACTATCACACATGATTTTTCATTGTATGTTATAGTGTTTTTCTCTTCTAATCATTTATAATACCAGCTGCTGAGTGCAACATTTTTTTTTGCTTAGTGACGAATAGGCAGGGACCAAACATTTTGCGAGTAAATTCCAGAACGTTTGAACTTCCTTCGCAACTGGAACACATGTTTATGAGACACGTAACGAACCCGCAAGAAAACAAGAAGCAAATCCTGTGCTACCTGTTTTGCGGGAATACTGGCTACGCACTAGGATAACAGCCAATGAACAAATAGCTGAAGGCAGAGTATACAGAGAACTTCATGAAATATTGCATACAGGTCGTTGAGACCGTGAAATTTTCTTCTCCTTACGAATAGGATATGAGCTCACTATCAGCGTTAGCTTCAGTAATATCGCTGAACGTTGTTTTTTTCGTGCATAATCGTGGGGAGCTTACCATAAAAAAAAATTAGTACTACATACACTAAATGCCTTGAAAATTTTCATTTTTTTTTTTTTTAGTAAAATCACTACTTGCTCTTGTCGGTAAACTGATAAATCATGGGTGATTTACATGTATCTTAGATAATCAGCTTGAAGAATAGACAAGGCTAATAAATCATTCTCAATATCGTTGCCTGGAATGGTTTCCTCGTGAAAAGTCACTCAAGTCAACAAAACTGTGTTCTTGGAGTGTACTTTGTTTCCACAGGAATCGAGCGAGTGCACTCTCCCCTGGGGCACNGTGAATGTATAAGAAGTTTAGTAATTCGCGAAATATACGTTATTTTTTATGTAGGTATTTTTCTATAACAATTATCTTTCGAGGTCCCAAATCGTAGTGGTGATCGTGCGAATTATAAGTTTTCGACGTAAAGTCTTCGAAGATTAGTTGTATTTCGTATTCTTTTACAAGCACTGAAAACAAAAAGTGGACTATAAATAATTTATTCTCTACAAAAACGTGTGTTCTCGGACAGTGAAAATAATACTGTTTAATTTAGGCTAGTTAAAATATTTCAGCTCTCTCACATTGGTGTTGGAGTCGTGATAACTGTATTGCTGACAAAGCGGAGGTATTAATTAATACAAGTTGATAGCAAATTGCAGTAACACCACGCAAGAAATATTAGTTTTCAATAAATTATAAAAAAAATCCTTCAAAAAGTATGTTAAATGTTCCTCCAGTTGTTGAGAAGCAGGTCGTTTATATGGTTCAAAAATAATATGTACAGCTATAGCGCTTTTTTTTTTTTCCTCGCAAAAATTGGGACCAACTTTTCAGTACTGTAGGCCAGCAGATGTCACTTCGCTTATCTCGAAACTTGAACCTGTTCAATGGAGCAAGCACTCTCGCAGAAATAAAGAGGACAAGCAACCGCTGAGTGTAGTTCTGATAAACTACGACCAAGCATTAAGGGGACTGCCTAGTAAAACATTGTGAAATCCGTCTTTGCGTGTTTACGCGTATCTCAGCGAATAAATGTTTTGCAAACACGACGTTTTCACAGGAACGTAAATAAACAATTATCTACAGCAGTGATTTTTCACTTTTGTGCTATCAAATACGTTGAAAAATAAAAAAATTGGTGAAAATAGTTATAAAAAACTGTTTTTGGGGGTTTTTTGCGTAGTTTCCTAGAGGGAAAGGAGAAATACGAAGCGGCGCCTGTAGTTTAGTTTACTTGCTTACATCGCGTGTAATAATATCCTACCATTACATATCTAATTCGCGAGAAATTCAGCTTCCCAATAATGTACATCGCAGTCTTGCGAAGATCCGTCGTGATGCTTCCTTAATAACCAGACGTTAACTTCAGGCGTTAAAAACTTTTACTGCGGATTCCCCTTAAGGCGTTGACGCTTGAACTGCGTTGTAGCACGATTGAAATGTTTTTTTTTTTTTTTAATTTTTAAGAAACTATTNTTTCGGAGATGTGAATATATAATAAGTTTAGTAATTTGCGAAATATACGTTATTTTTTATGTAGGTCTTTTAATATGAAAATTATCTTTCGAGGTCCCAAATCGTAGTGGTGATCGTGTGAGTTGTAAGTTTTCGACATAAAGTCTTTGAAGATTAGTTGTATTTTGTATTATTTTACAAGCACTGAAAACAAAAGCTGAACTATAAAAAAATTTACTCTCTACAAAAAAAGTGTGTTCTCGGACAATGAAAATAATACTTTTAATTTAGGCTAGTTAAAACATTTCAGCTCTCTCACATTGGTGTTGGAGTCATGATAACTGTTGGAACGAGGAGAGAAGGGTGATTTAAAAATATTGCTGACAAAGAGGAGGTATTAATTACTACAAATTGATAGCAAATTACAGTAACACCACGAAAGAAATATTAGTTTTCAACAAATTATTAATAAAATGCTTCAAAAAGTATGTTAAGTGTTCCTCCAGTTGCTGAGAAGTAGATGGTTTATATGGTTCAAAAATAATATGTACAACTATAGCGCTTTTTTTTTTCCGTAAAAATGGGGACTAACTTTTTAGTACTGTAGGCCAGCAAATGTCACTTCGCTTATTTCGCAACTTGAACCTGTTCAATGGAGCTAGCACTCTCGCAGAAATAAAAAGGACAAGCAACCGCTGCGTGTAGTTCCGATGAACTACGACCAAGCATTAAGGGGACTGCCTAGTAAAACATTGTGAAATCCGTCTTTGCGTGTTTACGCGTACCTCAGCGAATAAATGTTTTGCAAACACGACGTTTTTACAGGAACGTAAAGAAACAATTATCTACAGCCACAACTTATTTCTTTTGTGCTATCAAATACGTTCAAAAATTTTAAAAAATTGGTGAAAATAGTTATAAAAAACTGTTTTTAGGGTTTTCCTGCGCAGTTTCCTAAAGGGAAAGGAGAAATACGAAGCGGCGCCTGTAGTTTAGTTTACTTGCTTACATCGCGTGTAATAATATCCTACCANGGGAAAGGAGAAATACGAAGCGGCGCCTGTAGTTTAGTTTACTTGCTTACATCGCGTGTAATAATATCCTACCATTTCATATCTAATTCGCGAGAAATTCAGCTTCCCAAGAATGTATATCGCATATCGCAGTCTTGCGAAGATCCGCCGTGATGCTTCCTTAATAACCAGACGTTACCTTCAGGCGTTAAAAACTTTTACTGCGGATTCCCCTTAAGGCGTTGACGCTTGAACTGCGTTGTGGCACGATTGAAATGCGTTTTTATTTTTATTTTTAAGCAACTATTAAACGTGTACTCAATTTGTTTACCTAACCCAATACAAGGACGGAATGGTACTTTCAAGATATCACGCATGCTATAGAGGTTATTTTGGAGTCCTCGTAACGTCGTTAAAAACTAGCTTTTTGAAACTACTGTATCTTAAAACGTATTACCCGGAAACAAGTGAGCATGTATTAAACTTTGCTACTAACTTTCCACCAATACAATGACAGGGACAACGTTTATAGTCCAATAGGTGCATGCAGCACTACGAGAATACTGCACACCACGACGGGACACGTAATGAGCGTGGCAGTGTCACTCTTCTGAGGTCTTCGTGCAGGGACAATGGGGATAAAGCGAGGTGCAGACGGATCAGCAGCGAAATTTAACGGTGGGGAAACGGGAATTCCTGAGAAAACCCAACGTCTGCCCCAATTCCCACGCGCGAATAAATCCTAGATTGGCAAGTGGTCTGACCACTACACCATCGTGGCACTCTACGGCCAAAGATCAGCATTCGATTAAAAAAATCAAAGCCCAACATATCCTTGTCTCAGTCCCACTAACCATATAAATGTTTGAAAAATAAATGCATATTTCCAATCANTCAAAGCCCAACATATCCTTGTCTCAGTCCCACTAACCATATAAATGTTTGAAAAATAAATGCATATTTCCAATCAATATCCTGTAAAATTTACGAGAACCTACAACAAAAGNACGGGAATTCCTGAGAAAACCCAACGTCTGCCCCAATTCCCACGCGCGAATAAATCCTAGATTGGCAAGTGGTCTGACCACTACACCATCGTGGCACTCTACGGCCAAAGATCAGCATTCGATTAAAAAAATCAAAGCCCAACATATCCTTGTCTCAGTCCCACTAACCATATAAATGTTTGAAAAATAAATGCATATTTCCAATCAATATCCTGTAAAATTTACGAGAACCTACAACAAAAGCAGCAATGAAACTATACAACATAAAATCAAAACAAGTTAATTTTAACACATTTTTACACAGTCGTCATATATGCGGCATTCTTGAGAATAAAAAATTCATATATTTTGTATTTTGAGTATTTGCCTTAACGTTTGCGATGGTCCAAAATGATACTGTTCATAAAACGATGAAACTGAAGAAATTTTCCTAGGACTCAACATATTGTACGCATATCCAACAGTTTTAATCCGTTATTGGATGTCATGCATGTATGAAGCTACTATCTCATTTCATGGGGCCAACGAGGATTCTGGTATTCTATAGCAGAACGAATCTGATGGTCTGCAAATAACTTGATCATCCAATCATAAATGGATAAACTAGCTATAGTCTATTCGCGGTTTTTTGTTATATTGAACTTTTACATATATTTTTTCTATAAATTACAATACTTCATTTATAATTAATATGAATAAACACGGGGAGCAAACAGGTATTTTGGTAATGCCTAGTAAGAAATAGAACTCACGCAAAACGATATTGAATTTAGGTCGCAAGAATGCAGCGCGTTGTCCCTTTGGTGTCATTTTCTAGACTCAATTAAGATTTATTCTACTCAGGTTAGGAACAAAACGATATTTCCCGGGTCACCTAAGATTTCCTATGGGAAAGTTTGGCATAGGGACAAATTTCCGCCGCAAAGTGCGCTGGTGTTCCAATGAGGTCGCTTTTAAAAGCTAGTAGCAAACGGAACAATTTTATTTATTTGTGTGTAAAAGTTTGTGTTTCGCTCGAATTGTGATATATACTTGCCCTAGCCAAAATTATAAGTATAAACTTTATTTTGTTACTATTATTCACGTCCCCCAAAGGTGTTTACAAGGTCAAATAGTAAAAATACAACTGTGTTTGGCATTGGGCAACCATAAGCAAGCTTATTTCATTGGAAAAACGTCACGAATTTAAATTCTAAATAAATATACCTGTGATAAAAAGGAACTTTTTTACTTTTCTCCTTTCTCAAGTAGGTAAAGAACAGTGAAGGCTAACCTGTTACTGGCATAATAACGCGAATTTTTCAGTGTCTCTATCGATCGGGAATAGGCAGCTGTTACTGCGTTGCCCACGGGCAAGAAAAAAAAAACACACGGACTTGGATCGACGCCGGATCCGAAACCCGGATCTAATCAGCGAGAGGCTATCGCGCTACACCCACATAAACTCCCTGCCTCCCAACTGCACCCACGTATCCGAGTTCCGGTCACGTGTCGCTCGATTACGTGATGTTACGTCCGAGCTGTGGCCTCATACGTGTATTGGGCAGTCTTTAGTTCCGGTTGTGCTTACACATGTGGAATGACGATCTGCACTTCATTTACCACCAGGGGTCGGTTCGGCACGAACGAACGACACTGTAGTCTGTTCGCGGTTTCTTCGCACGTTTCGAATGAAACCTTTGAAAAAACACTCCAAGTATAACGTGTTCGGTTGTTTCCTAAATTGCATATATCACAAGTGTGTTTTATGCTTCCTTTAACATAAAATTGCCTATTTTTGGTTAAATTTTATATTTAATTTCATTTACAACTAATGTAAATAAATACAAAGCGAAAATGGGCGTGTTGGTAATACATAGTAACAAATAGATCTCATGCAAATAAATATCATTAAACTGAGTGCGCACGAATGCGGTGCGTTGGCCCTCTGGTGTATTTTATTTTGCTTCATTTGTATGACGCTGAGGATTATCCTGGAAGTAGAACTTGAGCAGAGCTTCAGAACATAACAAGAATAGCCAGTTTGCAAGAAATTTTTTAAGCTTATGTTTTACAAAAAAAAAAAAAAAATACATACTGCCTATCTATATTGAAAATATGTGCTCGTAGGGATCTTCTAAAAAAATTCGCGAAGAATACATTTTGTTCGAAACGCCTATCTTTAACATTAGCGCACTGAGGCGAAATTTCCTTAACATGGGGTTTCCTATTTAATTTAACACCTGCCAGCCAGTAGACAGTGTCCTTGAGAGTACATGGCCCTGACATCTTTTTTTGTGTTCGAGGCACAGCGATACGGGCGACAATAACACTCGCAACCAGCGTCTCGTCGCCCCTACGCACAAGGCGCCGAACCTGCGTGCAGTGCTTTCGCTGTTACACTTCCCTGTGCAAATGAGATACGTAACGGTGGGATTTTAATACACGCGGCGAAAGCCCATAGATTAAACTACGGCTGTACAGTTTTATTCTTCTCCTAGCTATTAAGAAAAATTGCGCATGTAAGCTCTAAAAATAGAATTTTTGACCATTTTCACGGGTTTTTTATCTCTTAGAATAAACGCAACATTATAATAACGAAACTGAATAGGCTTATACAATATTTTAAAAATCTGTTCTGGCAAACATTGGTATTACCAGGGCCTTTAATTGATGATATACACGTAAACGCGCAAATAATTAATGTACAGAAAATATTCCCGGACTACTAACTCTGTCGCAATCACTCGCACATGCGCACTACATATTTCAACTCCAAGTGTTCCTGATCGAACTTAACCAAACCAAAATTACCTTGGGGCATCCTGCAGCTCACATTTGTTCAGCACAAATCTAAGCTTTCTAGTTGAAATTAGCGTGAAATGACAGTTGGCGTGTCAGCTTACTCGCCCGTGCCGCTCCGCCTACTACTTAACTGAGCATTCGCGAGAATCTGGGAGCCAGGAGTCACTGCCAGACGAAAAATCTGACGCGCAATGTTGCGAACACTTGGGAAGAGAATCCCATTAAGCCACAAGGGAAAATCCACCAGATAATACTCACAGCTATCCTTCGAATAACAAGACTCATACTTTCCTTCAACTTAAAATAATAGTAAAACAATTTTTACTCATTTTTTTATTTTTATTTTTATAAATGCACTTGTTACGTAAGTAATGCTACTTTAGCAATTGTGCATGGTTTCACATAATTCTAAGTTTTTCATTCATTTTCAAATGTAAAATTTTTAAATTACCACACAAATATTGAAAAAAAAAGAACCTAAATTATTATATTCACAAAAATTTAAAAATAAAATACGTAGGACCTAAGTGATTCTGTATCATATGCTTTATCAGCATATTCAACTTGAGCACTTGAAGAGAAAACCTTAGGAGAGCTGTAAGATAACTTGGAGACAGCATTTTGCAGAACTTCTGGTGTGTTTCAAAGTTGTGCCGTTAATTAATGGTTACCTATTCGACAAATACGTTAGAAAGATTTACCATTTTACTATATACATATTTTAATTATAAATGTGGACACTCCAGTTAGTAATAAATATGTAACTTCCCAAAAAAATGTCCGCCACATCCCACCAACAATTAAAAACAAAGTCCACTGGATAACAATTTTGCCCAATGGGTGGGAGTCAAAATTCACAAAATCTGGGGGAAAACCCTCTAAGTTGGAGACATTTGTGAAGTGCTTTAAATTTTCGGCATCAGGGCGACGAGCTCAGTATTTTTAAGTCGAATCGCGCGCATGCATACGTGCAGCCTCGGCCCACAGCCCTAATGTGTGGTCTCCGAGTGAGGTGCAGATGGATCAGCAGCGAAATATAACGATGTGGGTAAAGGGGATAACCCCGAAGAAACCCAACGTCCGGCGTGTTGTGGAGGAGAACTTGAGAGGAGCAAGTTTTATAAGAACGGAAATTAGCTTCAATTCCGACAATTTAATTCTACATATTTTTGGAATCCAACATTGAAAAACTAGGAAAGTGAAATTCCATGTTTTATTCCCAACTTCGTGAGCGACTATTTTACAATATTAGCGCATTTATTTCCTATATCTTTCGCCGTGATAACCTATAAAATTAATGGTGTCAGAAATAGCTCGGCATAAATACATCACTAAGGTAAAATATTTGCTCTCGTGGTTAGTAAAAATAATTGTGTAGGACAGAGGTTCCCAAACTTAATCAGTTCGCGGCGCACTTACTGGTTTAGTAAATTGTCCCGGCGCCCTACTCAAAATATGTGTACAATTGCGTTAATCAGGCACAGAAATGAAAACAACTGTTAAGTAACCAAAACTAAACTTTAGTTAAAACTGACAATGTGAGGTTTGTATGTGAGGATCACATATTTATTAAAGTTAGCACACAAGAATATATTAAAATTGACAGAAACATATTAAAATACAGTAACAAATGGTGAGAAACTTCAATGGCAAGTTAATCAATGTGACGGGTGAGCTTGCTGATCTCCACACATTTTTTCAAATCGCGGAATAAGGCTTGATACTGCTACTCTCATTTCTTGCTCCACGTTGATTTTTGAGAGATATTCGCTCTTTATTACAGCTACAGCTGAAAATCCGGCATCGCATAAATATGACGTTGCAAAGGGAATTAAGATCTTTACAGCTTTTGAGCTTAAAGTTGGATATTCATTTTTGATCGATATCGAAAACTCAACTAAATCGGAACAAGCAAATTTCCTTTTCAGGCTGTTGTCGCAAAAGAGTTCAATTAAACTCTCTCCTTCTTGAGAAGTGAATTCTGGTGGAGCTTGAGCACGGAATAGATCTTGATTCCACGCAAATTTCTCGATATTATCTTTCCCCAAAGTACTTTGCAAACCAATCAGTGAGATTTGAAAGGTGTTCCGTGAAAAGGGACAGCAAGTCTTGTGAAACAACGACATTATTATAGGTCACCTATTTGTGCAATTCAGGGAAACAATTTTGACCGCTATCCTCATTGATTTTTCTTATCCAAAACTGCAGCTTTTTTTCTAAACGCTGCAACCTTCACCAAAAGTTTCAAGATGTTCATGTTATTGCCTTGCAGAGACAGATTCAAGGCATTCAGTTTGTCAAATATATCGCACAAATATGCCAGTTCCAGCAAAAAGTCTGGTTCGGCAAAGTACCTGGAGTTTGCATGACCTTCCTCTTGAAGTAAAGTGAGAATTTCTTGCTGAAACTCGAATGCACGGGATAAGACGTTGCCACGTGAAAGCCATGGGAACTACAGTAGTATAGCAGGGCCGTGTGTTCAGCTCCCATGTCTATGCATAGTNTGTTATTGCCTTGCAGAGACAGATTCAAGGCATTCAGTTTGTCAAATATATCGCACAAATATGCCAGTTCCAGCAAAGAGTCTGGTTCGGCAAAGTACCTGGAGTTTGCATGACCTTCCTGTTGAAGTAAAGTGAGAATTTCTTGCCGAAACTCGAATGCACGGGATAAGACGTTGCCAAGTGAAAGTCATGGGGAACTACAGTAGTATAGCAGGGCCGTGTGTTCAGCTCCCATGTCTATGCATAGTTTTTTTGAAAAATCTGGCTTTCAGTGGCCTAGTTTTTATGTAGTTTACTACGTCTACGACACGTTCTAATGCCAGGTTCAATTCAGAACTCATCGACCTGAATGCAAGTGCTTCCCTATGGATGATGCAATGGGTACACTTAGCACGCGGTGCTTTGCTGCGAATAAGCGCCTGTAATCCTCCACAGCGACCATACATTGATCCGAGCACCATCAGTACATACGCCGATGCACTTTTCCCAATCCAAATCATTTTCTGTTATAAACTTGTTAAGCATCTCAAACAAGTCTTGAGCCTTTGCACTTCCAAAGATGCTTTTACACAACAGAAGGTCTTCAACGATAATATTATCATCCAGAAAGCGTACATAACAAATAAGGTGTGCATCTTTGTTACTGCAGTAGCCTCATCAAGTTGCAGACCAAATTCCTTGCCTTTCATTTTCTCTGTTAATTGATCATTGAGATCCTCAGCTATATGATGGTTTCTTCGACTAATAGTGTTGTTGGGTAAAGGTACCTTTGAAATTAGTTTTCCCCCAGATTCTCCCACCATAATATTAACCATATCAAGAGCAGACGGTAGAATAAGCTCTTCTGCGATGGTGTGAGGTTTTTTGCACTTCGCCACTCTGTATGCCACCTTGAAAGATGCTAGCAGTGCGTTGCTTGATACTGAGGCTTGTTTAGTAAACACACTTTTTTGCTTTTGTAAATCTTGCAACTTACTACTAAAGAATTTGCGAGATTTTTCAACCATGTTAGGGTGATTGGTCTCGAGATGTCGCCTTAGCTTACTTGGAAGCATACTTTCGGGCGCTAAAACTTTCAAACAGAGCACACACTGCGGTCTCTCTTCATTGTTTACTTCTACTGAAGTAAAGCCAAATTCTAAATAGCTGTCATCGCATTTACGATGATGCCATTTCTTTGCTCCCCCACCACTTGTTGACGCTAAATCACTCTCACTTGAATTGTTAACTTGCTTATTTTTAAAAAAAATTCCATTTTGCGACTACGACTTTTACGAAAACATAAAGCGACATACTCAAACAAAGCAACCTCCTCTTATCTCGCCTGCATATGTTTTTTTTCTGAAGCGCGGTGTTCGCGTACAGGCCTGCGTGTGGTCTGCGGGGGATTGAGAGGGACGCCGATGTACGAACGTGAGCGCCGAACTGACACGACGGTATCCACTAACTACCGGCGAACGCGGTGAGCGGTGCATTCAGCGCGAGTTGAATATTTTATTCTCTGCCTACCCGCGAATATAAGGAATTTTGGGTTCCGGAAAAGAGAAAACAGGAGTGCCTCGCGGCGCCCTTGTTTACCCTTCACGGCGCCCCGGGGCACCACGGCGCACACTTGGAGAACCGCTGGTGTATGATTGCCTTTTAATCGTTTTCATCTGTTGGCTTCCATGAAATAGTAAAAATACGACTGCGCGCTGCAGCATTAGTTGATGTTCCATTTAAAGGACGACGCTGGTTACAGGTGGGGGCATGCCGTCGCTGGTGCTGGACGTGAGGGCGCTGCCAGCCCCCCGCCCCTGGGACGCCGCCACCGCCGTCGCCGTCNCGCTGCGCCGGGGTGAGCCACTCGCCTGTTTCCCGAGTCCGCCACAAACTACCAAGGACTCTCCAATTCATTGCCGTAACTCGGTGTTACTTCACACCTGCAAGGGTAATTTTCATCTGGCAAAGGGATGTCACACTATTCCTGAACAGAATAAATTAAAAATATGCAACATCCTGCTACAGTTCGCTATTTCTTCACCAAAAGACATCCGAACATATATTACAAAAGGGGCAAAGTTACCCCTGCAGGTGGAAAGTAATCGCAGTTTACGTTACCCATGTAACAACGTACTTAAAGTACGACACAATTTTGTTCACTGAATTCTTAAGCAGAAATACGACAGGGGTGTACACACAAAAATAATATTCACCTGTTATAGGAGGTTCATGGTAAATTGAGCGCTTTTTAAATCAACGTTTGGAAAATGTCGCTGACCATACCTGCATATATTTTAACGGGCATATTGACTGGCATACACCCAGTAAAGGTGGTAACAACGGAGGGAAAGTGGTTCCATCCTACAATGTTGAATTTAAAATTTTAGGTAAGTATTTATGGACCCACAAATTATTTATTTTGCTCTCTGATTTTTAGAACGAAATAAAAAAAAATGTTACGAGACATTGGCCACTGTTGCACGTAATGCAATCATAACGCAGTACCAACATAAGAAAAAAATTCCCACCACGAAGGTACAGCAATAAAAAAAGGGGGGCGAGAGTTCCNTATAACGCAGTACCAACATAAGAAAAAAATTCCCACCACGAAGGTACAGCAATAAAAAAAGGGGGGCGAGAGTTCCCCCATTTTTCTTTATCTGCCATTCATTTGTAATGTTACACATTTTAAATTTTAATTTTATGTATTTTGGTTTTGAAGTTATGGTTTTTCAAAGTTCTAAAGTGGGAGATATTACCTCACTTTTTGCATCGTCATCATAACGCCTCGCGCGTGGTGCCTAATACTACTAAAGCCAGGCGTTTTTAAATAATTTCCCCATATATTTTAACACAGTCCTTTTTTTTTTTTTTTTTTGTAACATTGAGCATTCGAATATTTTACATTGTAATTCGCTATCTTGTTTTATGTGTGTATATTGTTCAATTTCCATATAAATCAATAAAATAATGTTTTATATATGTTATTTATGTAATCACTAGTGATATTAGGTGCGTAAATTTTTACTTTCCTAACAATTTCATGGTTTCACTGGACCGACGCACGAATAAAAAGACCATGATCATGGCAATGTTAATTTTACACATGGTGTAAGAATACACAACGTGCATACAAGTAGATCTTAGGCCGGTCTTTCAATAGTTCTCAGTTTACCGTGAACAGCCTATATCTTCCATGTTACAGAAGGAAATTCCGGCGAATGTCTGAGGCTCTTTAACTCTTTTACATGCAGTGTAGGCATCAGTTTTTGAGACTATATTCCGTAGTCTCATAAACAGCCTGTGCCATTAACATAAAGCAAAAAAAAACCGTTTTATTTGCCTCAATATATGACAGAGCGTTATATTGATACTTGTACAGTCCCGACAAAAATATATTTATTGCAACGCCTCAAACGATGACTCAAGGGATTGAAACAAAATATGAACCGAATGTCAAAAAAAAAAAAAAAAAAAAGTAACATGCGTTGTTTTCTATCACAGTAGTAGCTCAATACAAAGTATGTGAAGGGACTGCAAATTTTACACCTAATACTGAAAAGTACTTTATACTTAACCAATTTTTAACAATGTGACATTTGCCAGGAATTTTAAAGATATACTTTATAATGAAGTTTTACTGTATTTCGGTTTTGAGCACTGCGAGTCCGCCTTGTTAATTATCTATTAAAAACAAAACGAAAAAAAAAAACTTTCTTTTTTAGCAGTAATACAGTACTTCCAGTGTTACTGCACACGCGCATATACAAAAACCTCGATGAAAATGGGACGTTTTCAGTGAAATTATTCACTGATTTTTCGCTGATTTCACAATAGTTACCAGCCACACGACCGCAGTACCACTAGTATAAATTCAAAGAAATTAATTTAGTGGAAGATCATGGGTACTGTGTACCTGGACTTAGCAGCGAAAAGCGCCAGTTGCTTGCGCCAGCCGAACAGTCGACAATTACACCCTAAATTCCCATTCCGTGCGTCTACCGTACTGAGTGGATATTCTTTGTGCTCACACTATTGGTGAACATTGTGTTCCTGATGGCAGTCGGATGGGGATGGGGCATAGATCTTAAGATATGTGCGCAAATCAACATCGCTACTTTTTTTTACGGCTGGCGTTGACATTATGGTCGATTTTTTATGACTCGCGTGACTCTGATCAAGTTACTAGTGAAGTAAGTTTTATAAAAACACCATGGATTTTCCATCCGGGTATTATTGACAGTTATAAAATATCATGTTGTGAATAATAGTGGCAGATGTACTTGCGTTTGACGACATACTACGGATCCTACAAACCGGCAATTCAATGATTGAAGGCCACATTTCACAATCATTTTTATTTCATTATCTGAAAGAGATTTATATAAGGACATCACAAATGTAAATATTTGTAATCAAATTATTACAGTTTTTTAAATATAATACCGAAAAATCTAAAATTACGGAATATGCTCCTAATGAACTTTTCCATGTGTCATATAATCTATCTCATATACACAACATACAGTACTAATTATCAAGGAGATTTAACAACCGGTACTTGGGTAATGGCATTCCGAATCTATTTAAAAATACGTAATGATATTTTTGCCAACAAATTTTTATTCGTCCGTGAGAAAATAATATGAATATTTATTAGTTTCTCTTGGACGAATAAAAACATGTTGGAAAAAACATAAATAACTATTTTTAAAATATATTCGGAATACCAGTACCCTAGTACCCATTTTTAAATATCCTTGATACTTAATTAATATGAGGCGTATATGATGTCGATCATATGCCACGCGATATATTTGGAAAAGTTAATTATGAGCTTAGAAACTTGTGTTCCCATATTCCGAAATTTTCGACTTTTTGGTGCTATATTTTGAAAATTATAATCATTTGACTACAAATATTTATATTTATGTGGTCCTTGTACAAATCTCCTTCAGATAATGAAATAAAAATGATCGTGAAATATGGCCTTAAATAATTGAATTGCCGGTCTGTAGGATCCGTAGTATTTCGTCAAACATAAGTACATCAGCCACTATTATTCACAACATGATATTTTATACCTGTCAGTAATACCCGGATGGAAAATCGTCGGTGTCTTAATAAAACTTACTTCTCTAGTAACTTGATCAGTGTCACGCAAGCCATAAAAAAATCGACCATAATGTCAACGCCGGCCGTAAAAAAAAGTAACGATGTTGGTTTGCGCATATATCTTAAGATGTATGCCCCATCCCCGCCTGCCATCGATGTATCGACCCTTCGTGCACGCAAGGGCAACAGCAAACATAAAGCTTGTCTCTGGAGATACTGAAACGTAAAAATGTATCCGATCTCGATAAAACTAAATGGCTTATGAACCTGGGTTCGCAGGCCTTTAATACAGAAACACCGTAATCTTAAATCTTCCATCTTTTCGGGGGGTTTTGGGGACTGAGTGATACATTATTCACGGCGTGCGCTCGGTCATTCCATTCCTGGAGATTCTTCCAACTTTTCCGAACTGGATATAACATTCGAAGACGGACGTTCTACGAAGTGATGAGCCACNTTCCTGGAGATTCTTCCAACTTTTCCGAACTGGATATAACATTCGAAGACGGACGTTCTACGAAGTGATGAGCCACGCTGACTGAGGCATCAGTTGTGAGCACTAATAACGTATATGGATTACTCGGTACTTTATTTGTTTATTTCGTTAAGTGAATGTGAAGGGCATATGAAATATGCACATAAAGGAAAAAAAATAGCAAAACAGGATTAAATACTTACTTACAATGAGAAATCAAATAAGGACACGCAGCAACAGTGCAGCAGTTTAAATAATAAAGAAAAAAAATTGATGCAAACCAATTAAAAACATGTTTTTCTAAAANTTCCTGGAGATTCTTCCAACTTTTCCGAACTGGATATAACATTCGAAGACGGACGTTCTACGAAGTGATGAGCCACACTGACTGAGGCATCAGTTGTGAGCACTAATAACGTATAAGGATTACTCGGTACTTTATTTGTTTATTTCGTTAAGTGAATGCGAAGGGCATATGAAATATGCACATAAAGGAAAAAAAAATAGCAAAACAGGATTAAATACTTACTTACAATGAGAAATCAAATAAGGACACACAGCAACAGTGCAGCAGTTTAAATAATAAAGAAAAAAAATTGATGCAAACCAATTAAAAACATGTTTTTCTAAAANACAGCAACAGTGCAGCAGTTTAAATAATAAAGAAAAAAAATTGATGCAAACCAATTAAAAACATGTTTTTCTAAAACTGCATTGAGTCAATAGAACTCTTAACAAAAAACTCTTCAAATGAAAGCTTAAAAATGAGGAGACGATCCATTCACCTTTGTTATAGACCTGTGCCGTTTTGGCTGAATTTCATATTAAAAGCCTAAAGAATACATGAAGAACCGAATATCTCACCTTTCTCCCATCAAAACATTGCTTTTGACTTGCGCTATGAAGTTAAGTCACTATATGACATTTACAAATGTGTACAGATATGTATCGGTACATTTCACCTAATATAAAACAATATTCGTAATATACTATTTTAACACAAAAATAAATGTGCCGGAAAAACTATTCCAATTCCCTTTGGAAATACACATAGATAAGATGCAAGTCTACCGCGCGAGATGAATTGAGCATGCAGAAGAAGATGCAACCTCCTCTTTTTATGCAACGTGCAACCTCAAATTTTTCTGTCTTGGCTTATTTGCATGTCGTTTAATTTATGAATCACTCAGAACTGCCATTAAAGCGTCAAATTCTTACTTTTGAGTCGTAGTGCTACATAGGTAAAATAGCTAAGCGCCTCGAACTANACTGCCATTAAAGCGTCAAATTCTTACTTTTGAGTCGTAGTGCTACATAGGTAAAATAGCTAAGCGCCTCGAACTAGTTTAAAAAAAAGGAAATATTACCAACCTGTTTTCCTTTTCCCTTGTAATTTCTTCAACACTAAAAACATGGTTTTATTTCGTTGTAATAATCCCCAGCTGTTTNACTGCCATTAAAGCGTCAAATTCTTACTTTTGAGTCGTAGTGCTACATAGGTAAAATAGCTAAGCGCCTCGAACTAATTTAAAAAAAAGGAAATATTACCAACCGGTTTTCCTTTTCCCTTGTAATTTCTTCAACACTAAAAACATGGTTTTATTTCGTTGTAATAATCCCCAGCTGTTTNTGTTTTCCTTTTCCCTTGTAATTTCTTCAACACTAAAAACATGGTTTTATTTCGTTGTAATAATCCCCAGCTGTTTAATGACGATGGTATTGTATACTACTAATCCTAAGTTATTAATGAAGATGGAGCTGTGCTATTTTTAGCGCAGCAGAGTACAGTCGCGAGCAAGAAATCTTATGCGTCTCGAACAGACGATAATTATGCATGTTGAATTGTCTCAAAGGGGTTCTTAAGCAGTTGCTACACTTGCTCAGTAATGG
Organism: Clitarchus hookeri; assembly: GCA_002778355.1. Lineage (NCBI taxonomy): Eukaryota > Metazoa > Arthropoda > Insecta > Phasmatodea > Phasmatidae > Clitarchus > Clitarchus hookeri. The sequence continues at coordinate 171,804 of NQII01003832.1, read as the reverse complement.
AATACACGGACACTACATAAACATTATTACACGTGTGTGGCTGTGGCAGTATTCCTGATTTTATTTCAAGTATTCTAGAACATTTTAAAAACAACGGATTTCAAGTTTACGTAAGGAAAAAAAAATACGTTGCCATGTAAATGCTGGAGTTGAGAAGCGATTTTCGGTCACAGAATATTCCGTGGGAAAGCTTAAAATCGTCGTACGATTAAGTCACNTGCTGGAGTTGAGAAGCGATTTTCGGTCACAGAATATTCCGTGGGAAAGCTTAAAATCGTCGTACGATTAAGTCACGCGTACACGCCCGCAGTGCAAGGTCATTTATTTCGTGGCTACACGAAAACTATGACTGGCAGTTATAATGCGAGAGCGTATACTCAGTTTGCCTTAAAATATATTTTCAGGGGAAAATAAAACCGTGTTTTGGAAGAAGAAAAAGTATTTGAACTCTCCGGAAATGTCCGTACGTGTCCGTGTAAGTAAAGTCAGATTTAAAAACTTGCGTAGACACTCCAATAACATAAAGTAATAGAAAACTGTATCCGAAACACTAAGAAAAGCAAATATAAGCAAGTATGAAAAATTACCCTTCAGTTTGAAAGTAGTTGTCGTGATATTGCTTGTACTGATTAGCAAAGCGTGCCGCGTAAAATCTGTGTAATTTTTTTGTTCAGAGCTTGGCTCATTTTAAACTTGTAAGACGAGTAAAAGCCAAGCGAAGAAAACGAGAAGCATCTATGTCACCAGTTAACATGACTCGGGCTGTTATTTCAGCAAAAATAGACTAAAAAAGACTTCATAGAACTGTACTGACGTCTTCTGTAATCTCACATACTCGACAGCAACGTCGGCTGTGACCTCGTCGCCTATGAAGCTGCTTTTATCTCATCATGTTCGGCGTCTCACTTTCTCTGTCTGCTGAGCCCCTGTCACACCGTCAACATTTTCCTTCGAACTGCTTCTAGTATGTTTGGTCAAATAAAGTTGGACAGTTGTGACGTCACCAGAACGTCATAAACGTCGCCATTTTTGCCTGAAAAAGTTGGATGGCTCCAGTTCCCATCAAACATTTGAATATTGGTCCGGTTCTAAAATATTTCTGATGTTTGACGGGCTTAGTCAATAAGAATTGTGCATGCACAAATAACCGTTTCCGACTTCACGAAACTTTAAAATAACGAAGAATTGCTGTAAATGAAATGATTTTATGAAAATATAATTATTTATATAAAAGTTTTTTGAGAATGAACGCTATTTTCGAGTAGGTATNTTTAGTAGATATTGAACATTATATTATGAACTCAGAGGCATTAAATTTCATCGTGGAAGAAACGTTTCTGATAAATAAAATTCTAATTTATTAAAGAAGTGAAAATAAATGACAACATTCGTTAAATTTCTTCCCTCAAAGGATGGCATGGAAACACAACAGCAATCTCTCACTTTGAAAATTAATTTTAAATAAAAATTCAGACTAGATCCTCTCCGTAAAAAAATTTAACAGTGTGACACATTTTCAAATACATTCAAGGTTATTTGATCCAATTTGTTGAATAGAAAAATTTTATGGTCGTATTTCGTCTTCAAATTTTAGTGTGAAATATATTTTAAATCGAAAATTTGACAGTTTTACAAGGGCTTTACGACGAAATGCACGAAAATGTTGAAATATAATAATGGTGGAATTGCTGGAATGTATATCCCTGTATTGCTTAATTTATTTTCGGTAATCTGATGCGCATAACCTTGACCACAAAGTACTTTACAGTGCCGAGGCGAAACAGCCATTTATACCGCGAGATACAGCAGCTCACACCAGCAAAATGGCCTCACTGGCCAGCAATATATTGGAATGCCGTTCACCAATCAGCGCATGGTAACTTATTCATCAGCCAGCAGTCCAGCTAATAGAGAACCTTCCGCAGCATGCAGTAGCCAATCACACTCAAGGCACATTTCCAGAGCCTCGAGCAGCCAATCAGAGAATGGGTACGCCCAGATAAAAGGAAAAGCCAAGCCATTTCGTCTCTGTGCACTTGCCTACTCTGTGCCTTTACAACCAGTTTTTTTTTTTCCAGCAGCAGAACTGTCGAATTCACGTGGTCAGACGGCAATGTGGACATTTATTTACGTTAGTTTTCCAATAAATCTTTCCTTTTATAAAAATTTAATATTTTAATTGGAAAACGTGAGAGATTTAGACGGAACTTTACAGGTGAGGTATTCAGCTATGATTGTAGTAAAGTGATGTTGAGATGGAGCAACGATGGAATGCAATGTTCCGTCTCGGCGTTCCTCCGTTACGGAGGAACGCCGAAAAAACATATCGGCCAAGAAGCAACGTCCGCCACGTTCCCCACATGTCTTACAGAATCGGGATCCGAACCCGTTTGTCGTGGCGGAAGGCGAATTATCTGAGTACTGAAAATCGATGGCGATGTTCGCAAATATCGGTCATATTGATATCGCAAATATCGCATATTGCCATACACTGTTGGACCATACCGCAGTTTCTATTCGCGGTTCCTTCACACTTTTTGAATTAACCTTTGAAAAATCACCCCATATGAGACGTGCTTTGTTGTTTCCTAAATATATAATATATCACACGCGTTGTATACTTGAGTTAACATAAAAGAAAGTAATTTATGGTTAAACGGAACTTTTAATTATATTTTATTTATAAATAATAATATTTCATTTATGATTAATATGAATTAAAACAGGGAGAAAAGAGGGGTGTTGGCAACGTTTAGTAACAAATAGTTCTTGTGTAAAATAGTATTATACTGAGTGCGCACGAATGCGGCGCACTGCCACTTAGGTATACTTTTCTAGACTCTAATAAGCTTTGTTTGCACGAGCCGGAGGACTATCCTGGAAGCAGAACTTTAGCAGGGCTTCAGAAAAGTTGGAAGTAACCGTGAATGAACTATGGCAATATTTCAGGAATACTGTTTCGTATTCGATACAACGCAATATGGCATAGCGCTACGGATGCATATTCAGTTATTGCTGAGTTTGCCAGCCTTCCAGTAAGTGAGCCCAATAATGTTGATTAACATGAACATGGAACTTGGCGGCGCATTCAGCTGGACGCAGATAGATGTTTTGAATTTATAAAAGGCATGGCCCTCCTTTTGTGATACGTTTATACATACGGACTTCATTGTATTGTATGGACTTGTAGGGGAGGGGTATACGGACTTTATACGCACCCTATACAAAGGCAGCTTAGAACTATTGTATACGCATTTATTTAAGATAGGTGCACACTTGCTCACATAAACAATATAATAGCTTTTTTTTTGTCCTGAATCTCATTGTAAGCCTCTCTGTATGTACTAACGATGAATACAATTTTTTCAACATTGTAAGTGTATAGTTTATCTTGTGTTTTATTCAAACCGTAGAGATAGAGTACATAACAATAAATTACATTGTATATTAAGTGATGATTTTATTTTATTAAATCGTCCGGTACCTCTCGTGTTTGGTCAAACCAGCATTTAGTCACATTTTTATTCAAGGAGGATATTTTCTGACTCATAATCTTCTTACTGTGAATTAAATTCACATATATTATCATAAACGTTATCGCACATTTGTTCTTTTAATGTTTTAATGTATGTTTACAACTGTAAATACCACTTTTCCCACCAGCAATACACACTGCCATGCTCTGATTGGTCACTGCCTCAGAATATTTACTTACAATTTAAAATAACAAGTAAACCCCAATAACGCACAGAGTGGTGTAACTAGACACTTACAAGAACCTGGCCATATTTTGATTCCTTTACAGTAATATAGTGCTGATATAACTCATATTAACTTACTTATATTCGATGAGTTAGCTTTATACATTACATACTAGAAATACGCAAATCTCAATATCATTGGTATGCCAGATATGTACAACTTATTTCTATCTTAATATTTTTATAAATATATACATCGTATCTTAACATTCCCTCCAAATTTGATTTCGGCAAAATTATCTATCACTTCTCCAAAGTCCTGCTTCCAAGCCACAGACAGCTCAATAAACATAAGTGTTAATGGTGCCATTGTTTTCTGGCCCATGGTGCTCCTCGGGTATTTATTAATTTGAATTTGTAATGTAAACATTCTACACCGGCACTTAAATAGTAGTTCTGGAACGTCAAAGTTTGATACAACTTCACTCAAATCACTGAAACGAGATTATATTTTACATTTTATCACATACAGCACGCAGAATAAAAAATTTATCTGAAAGAAACTTTTGGGAGCACTTAATAATTATTCTTCCTGAGAGAGTTCTTCGTACTGACTCCGCACTGTTCTACGAGTACAAAGAAATTAAAGCCGAACTGAACAGATCTTTTATTTTGTGTCTGCAAGGTGCAAGCATGAATTAATGAGCAGGTGGGCAGGGCGGTGTCAATAGAGTTACACACTTAGTGTGAATATTTCGAAATTNCCCTCCCCTCCTCCCAACGCATAGGCTTACCCCCTATTAAAGTCTTCTGTGAACCAGCATACGCTTTGAGCAATACAGTTTCGTTCCTTCTTTACACGACATAATTATTATTTTAAAGCATATTTCTTCGACTGTGAACCACCGTTACCCAGGACAATGATCTAAAGTGTTTTGTATCACAATCCTACGCATTACCATCTCTACCACAAGAGTTATCTGTTAAGGAAATTTTTATAATTTTATGTGCACTGATAATAAATTTATTCCTACCGACCGAACTTACAACACTGAGATACATAAATATTATTTTCATTTTAAGATGCACAATACTTATATTTAATAATTCAATTNCGAACTTACAACACTGAGATACATAAATATTATTTTCATTTTAAGATGCACAATACTTATATTTAATAATTCAATTAAAAAAATTATTTCTGTTATACTTCTCTGTATAATTACAGCAGCTATATCGTGTTGAATCAAAATATTTTACCAACTCTAGCTTGTGAACTGCTTCAGTACAGAGCGGCATTTAAAATAAGCGTGTGACTAACAAATAGTTTTAAAATTTTAATATGAAAAGTTCGTTTACAACAAATAGCGTCATAAATCAGGCTAAATAAAAGACAGCTGTCGCAGAGGTAGTATAACTCAACTTTGATTAATTTTTATTCTTTTTGGCATTGATTACATACGAAACTCGTAATGTAACGTGTAGTGTTCAACGTGTATTAGTAGCATACATCATAAAAGTACTGTTATAGAAGTCACACTTGAAGGTTTTAGTTAGTGTAGAGTTATACAGTTAGTGTGTGATGCGAGATAAACCGTAGTGTAGACAATATTACTTCAAGAAATTTCACTAGAAAATTTAATTAAATTTGTATCAATCTACATGACTTAGTCTTAAATTAAATATAATATTTAAATTTGCAATGAAAGCATTTACTGATAAAATTTGAATCTACTTAATTCCACTCTCGGATGTTGTGTAAATTGAACTTTGCACATACTAAAATAATTACTATTACCAACTCTCATAACTACATGAAATTCTTATGAGCCCCTACTCAGAGCAAGATATCTCATATTCTCCGTGACTGAAGCTATTGCATAAAATTTAAAGANCATTCTTATGAGCCCCTACTCAGAGCAAGATATCTCATATTCTCCGTGACTGAAGCTATTGCATAAAATTTAAAGACTCACGTTTCTTGTGTTGAGCTGCATTTCTGATGCATAAGCGTGCGCGGCTTTCATCATTAGGATGCGCACAAAGAGAATCTCCAGTGACGACCTATAACGTAAGGGCTTAGGCTTTAGGGATTTTTAAAATTTAAAATTTTAAAATAGTGATAGTTACAGAAACGTTACGTCAAAATAGAATATTATATGGAAACCTAATTTCGCAAAAAAAAAAAAAAAATGTCGTAAAATATTTAGAGAAAACTAAACTATGAAAACCATTTTTTATAATAGGGAAAAATTAAATGCAGCCATTAATACAATAACTACGATCGTTAAATTATTCTACTTAAATTTACTTTAATTTTGTTTTAAAAAATATTAAAGTAAAATATAAATAAAATAACATTCCAAGTATAAATTAAATCTATCAAAACAAAATTTAAAATTGAAACGCACCCGCTCTAAAATTCATTAAATGTACATAGATAGATACTTCGCATGCCAGGATTATCCTGAGATCTAAACCATGTTTTATAAAGAGATTTCCAATCGAAAACAGGAACAATGTTCCTGTAATTAGGGTTTGCCTAGGCACACCCCGTGCGCACGCCTCTGTTCTGATACTTATGGTACTGAACCTGCGGCAACGATGAAAATGAGAACCTCGAACCTCGGGATCTGTACTGCCATCTCGGCAGCAATTTGCCTCTTCCCTTCTCGTCAAAATCTTTAAATAAGGCCCTGTCTCGCTGCTCTCTCCGCCGCCAGTAATTTATGCCTCGACGTAGTCTCAATCTTCGTCTTGTAGAAAATGATTAAAGGGCAAATTTAAATAATTAAACGCCGTAAGACATATAGCCCTTCTTTCCTGCCACCTATCTTGAAACATACTTTCTTAACTAATCCTCTGTTCTCCTGAGAATTTGTATAAAATTTTCTTTTTTAAAGCTGTTACAAAAGATTCCTAACAATTTTTTTTTNCCTCTGTTCTCCTGAGAATTTGTATAAAATTTTCTTTTTTAAAGCTGTTACAAAAGATTCCTAACAATTTTTTTTTCACTATATGAAAAACTAAACCAAAACTGCCTAGAAGAATCAATAAGAAGGAAAAAAAAAATTAATAATTACATTACTTTGGCCATGATAAACATTAAATGACATTAATGCTGCAAATTGAAACAATTTTCAAACAATGTATAGTTGTGAAGAANTTGGCCATGATAAACATTAAATGACATTAATGCTGCAAATTGAAACAATTTTCAAACAATGTATAGTTGTGAAGAATCTGAAATAAATAACGACCTGGTCCTGAATAAACTATCCCAAGAATTATACTACGTGTTTCTAAAACATGAGGACAAACTTCGGCAGGCAATTCCTTATAAAAATATAAGACGAAAATGTGTGACGGCCTACGCACATCAAAAATTCGCCTAAGTTCACCTCGCCTTGGATTGCTGTTTCTTTATTAGGGTCGTGGACATGGCTTACCTTCGGTGCGATGGGACCCACTTAACTGACCATCTAGCTGCTGTTGCCTGAATGAGTGCTGGGCGGCAAATGGCGCGTGGCGCGCTAGTGTGCTGCTTCGAAGCCTCGCCTCCTGCCCCTTTCCTGCCCTGCGCGACACCCTGACAACGTGACGCCGGCCAGTCGTGACGCCACCAGGGGGCGTTTCCGCTCCATGAACGTCGTAAATTGTTCCAGAATACGACAACAAATTTATATAAAATGCTTGGGTTCTCCCCTGTTCGGGGAGCAAGGCCAGGGACTTTATTAGGGAAGGAACGGTTGTTCCATTGTTTTAAAGGGGCGTTGGGAAGGGAGGTTTTCTCTGCATCATTATTTAAAATATGTATGCAATCTTCCTTTTTAATTATTTTGTATAAAACAAACTATGTATATATATATATATATAAATTGAAGTGTATTTGTGGGAAATTTAAAATCATGGGATTTTATTAAAACTTTTAAATAGATTTTGTAATCCCAAATTTGGAATTGATTTTTTTATACTTCAGAAAATGGGGAAAATACATTTTTTTGTAACTACGTTTNTTGTAATCCCAAATTTGGAATTGATTTTTTTATACTTCAGAAAATGGGGAAAATACATTTTTTTGTAACTACGTTTTCTTTTACTGTACAAACCCAGGCAAGGCTTTATTACACACTAACGGGAGGTCTCTATTCCTTGAAGATCGAACATCTTCCTGAGGAAACAGAGCCGGAGTCCTATTTGCATGTGTCGGCAGAAAGCGTCACAAATGTAAAAATAGCTTCTTCCCTAAAGTGTTTGTTGAGGGCACTATGCACCACAAAAATTTTAAAATGTGTTTAGTTGGAAATATTAAAAACCACTTGTGACTAAGCAACAAATCGGCGAATAATGTTTTGTATATAAAGGAGATCTTACTCCTCTACAAACGAGGTCGGTAATATCAATCCCCTCCCTTTTGGAAATGGCTGTTGGCGCCCTATGTTTGCACCAAACTTTGTAGCACTACGATCTGGGCAATTTTTAAAGACAAACTGTGAATCAGCACGTCTAAATTAACAAAAAAGATCGTCTTGTCAGAACACTCTCAGGTGAACCGTTTGTGATATAGATCATGTTGTACATTCAAAAGAGAACACGCGTAGCATACCAGTTAGACAGGCATGGTCTGTCAAGCTTTGTAATTATTTTTAAGTCGCTTGATAGGACAACTGCAATAAATTTGATATCCTAGGAGCTATAATCATAATAGCTGTAAATAATTTATTCTACAGAGTTTTATTGGCAGATGGTTCAAATTCGTCACTAACCATATAAGTTGAATAGACTATACCACACCTCTTCAGTTTGCTTACAACAGCATCATTATTGTATAGTTAGCTGGTGTGACAGCATTTCCTCTCTCTGCTAAAAATACTCTGGATTCTGAGCGCATTTGCGCTCAATACAACCAGTCATCTGCCTTTTATGCTATTTGCAAGTAGATGCATACTTCAAATAAAAGAGTAAAAACAGGCCGCAGGGCTTGATATTGCGATATACACCACAATACTTAAGTCCTATATCTTAAAAAAAAAAAACAGCTTTAATTTATTTTATAGATTCCCTTTATTTACCAAAACGCATAAATTTCTGTATCGGAGATTAAAAAAATTTATAGACATTTATAAATTTTTTTAAATATTTCTATGGAAAATTGTTGAATTCCCTTGCCTGAGGAATAAAAAGGGTGTAAAAAAGAGGGGGCAAGGAGTTTATATACAGTATGTTTACTGTATACAACCTCATTGGGGCAAACATGGTTGTTTGCCACAGTCCTCAAGAAACCTCTAGGTGGGCCTGAATGTGTGCACGTTAATGCTCTATGTGTGTGTGTGTATATATATATATATATACATACATACACACTCACACATGGCACACATTACATAATATTTACCAAATGTCTGTCATTTTTATCTACCAGATGTTCATTATGTTTTGAATATTGGTAGCTGATTTTTCTATGTTTTCTTAACATATTATTTTATGGCAATTGCATCTGTACACTTATTTGTTTAACTTCTATATTGTAATCTTTCGCCTTTATGAATGTTTATTGTATATTTCATTTTTGAATAATTTGACAAATCCCGTATCCTTTGCCCTATGCGGCTGTGATAGGATCTAAGGCATGCTAAAATAAGATTTTTTAAAATTGACGCGTTTCGAGGTGGTCACAGGGTCTCGGTAATGAAATTAATGTCCGAAGGGCGCCAGCTAACCAGTTAAGGGAATCCTCTTGGGTTGGCATGACTTTTGAGGCGGGCCGTGTTCGAAAAGCCCAGGCCAATGGACCCTGCGCCCTGCGCCTTAATAAGGTTGTGCGTAATACGAGGGTTATTCGGAAAGTAACCGAATCGCCGTAGCTAATCGAATGTCGCGCTAACATTGTAACGCGCATGCGCACCGACTCCCAGCATGCCTTGCTCGTCAAACGACGCCATTTGCATTGGTATTGTTGCAGTGTGCTGTTTACAGTGTCAGTTCAAAATGTTTAAAACAATTGATCAGCCCGCCCACTGTGAAATACGGTCAGTGATTCGGTTTTTGACAGCAAGGAACGTTTCAGCAGCGGAAGTTCATCGACAGATAAGTCAAGTGTATGGCCCCAATGCGATGAGTGACAGCAAAGTGCGTAAGTGGGTGAGAGCTTTCAAGGACGGACGGGAAAATGTCCATGATGAACCGCGATCAGGCCGACCATCAGTGATCACAGAAGATTTGGTCAAAGCCGTGGACGAAAAGATTCGTGAAGACCGGCGATTCACAATTTCAACTTAAGCATTGGAATTTCCGAATGTGGGTAGAACAACTTTGCACAAAATTGTTTCTGAAAATTTGCAATTTCACAAATTGTGCGCACGTTGGGTTCCCAGGCTGCTTATTGAGGAACACCAAATAAAAAAAATGGCTTGTGCTCTTGATGTTTTGAATCGATATCATAAGAAAGGTGATCAATTTTTAGAGAAGATTGTTACAGGGGACGATACGTGGGTTTCTCACATGACCCCAGACTCTAAACGTCAGTTAATGGAATGGTCACAAGACATCACCAGTCAAAATCAAGGCCAAGCGGACAATCTCAACGCGCAAGGTTATGGCAACCGTGTTTTGGCATAGACATGGAGTCGTGTTAGTCGAGTTTATGCAGCAAGGGACAACAATCAATGCAGCCGCTTAATGAGCTACCCTGACTAAACTTCGACGTGCAATACGAAATAAGCGACATGACCTTCTGACGTCTGGAGTTTTGTTGCTGCATGACAATGTCAGACCCTATTCTGCCATTCACACCCAAAATCTGATCAGATCTTTTGGATGAGAACAGATTGACCACCCACCGTACAGTCCAGACTTGGCGCCGAGTGATTTTCACTTGTTCCACTACCTAAAGGCGTTTCTCGGCGGCAAGCGCTTCGCCACAGATGACGAGGTGAAAGAAGCAGTTACAGACTGGTTAATCCTCACCGGCGGCAGACGTCTATGACTTAGGCATACAAAAGCTTGTAGAACGTTATGACAAATGTTTAAACAAATATGGAAACTATTTAGAAAAATATAAAAACATATAAGGAATTAAATAAAAAACGTTTTTTGAAAAAATCTGTGATGGTTTATGTTTTATAAGAAATCGGACCTTACTTTCCGAATAACCCTCGCAATTAACGTTGGTGGCTGAATATGCGACGTAACATATGGTCTGTTCCATATAAATTGGCAAGATTGTGGCAGTCAGTGAGTGGCAAATTGATGTATACGAAACAAACGAAGTGCCATTTATAAAATCCTGTCTCAGCTGATGCACGAACGAACAAAAGTTAATATTACGTTGGCTATTCTGTGTGCACTGACAACACCCATTAGACAAGCAGAAAATACGCAATAAGAAAGAGTTCCTATATTAATTAAAACGTTTTATTTTACGTGGTTACAAAACAGTGGTTGTTAGTTTTACAGACTAAACTTCCTGATAAAGTAGTGATGTATAGGTGTTCAAAATGAAATGCACAATGAAACGATCTGTATCCAAATGAAACGCAACTTCAAAACCATTTTCACATCTCCAACCATGCTTTCCATGCGGGCTTGATATTAATTCCAAAAGCATACAGTAATATTGCATAATATAGTTGATTTATTTTTATAATATTTGACGAAATGTATTTCAAATTCGTGTCGTTCCGAGCCAGTAATAGAAGAACAGTCAACTTTTAAAAATACATGATCACGAGACAGGCCGTGCTGCGATCTGTTGAGCAAAGAAAGGGCTCACACCTCGCCATGTCATGCTATGCGCATCATCTATCTGCTCTTTCCCGAAGTATTACGAGCCAGAAAAGAATAGTTTTCGTGTGTGATATATAACCAATTTACGAACAGATACCAATAGTTTTATTTTCTGCGAGCTCTGCATGATTTTTAAAGTAGCATATATTTCGTGTACAACGACTTTGAGTACTAGCAATTTCTATTTGGCCAGTAATCGTTCGTCAACGTAAATTATACGCCACGTTGTTCTCCCGAAAACCCATTTCCTTGTTTCTGTGTTGTTACTATATTGTATTAATAAAACGAAGAAAGTGGGATGCACGTGAATAGTTTTTAAGCAATTCTTATGTTATTCCAAGTCACATATTTCCAACTCGAGCTGTTTAGTATCAGTAATAGCAGAATTACTGCATTGCAATCAATAGACGTTGTTGAGTTGTTGGCGAATAAAAGTGTGTTGTCAATAAAGTTTCCCTAATTACTTTTAGTTCCAGTTATATTAGCAATGATGTCCAAAGTATGACAATAGCTACAACTAGCTTCTCACAAATGTTAACTCAAATTCGCTGTCTCGGACAAATTAAAAAAGAGTTAGAAAATATTTCATTTTTTGCAAGATTTTCTGTTTTTACTTTTGAAACCTACACATTTATTAGACAGATGTGAGCCTATAAATACCTTAAAATTTGTTTACCAGTACAATGGAAAGTGGATTATCTGAAAGCGTGTTAATAAAATAAATATACAGCCACAACTCGATGAACCAGCTGATGGCGAAAGGATACATAAACGAAATGTAAACATTGGTGCTACTTTCGTCGAACTGTCAAAATCTCGGTAACTTATATGAAACAGACCATACACACTCCCTAACTGGGGTTTTATGTCTCCCCAGTACGCCGTCCCAAAGACTGACATAATCACTTCAAATATTACATAAAATATACTTGGACTTACTTGATGCAGAACATGTGGCAGGTTGTTCACGGTTTCGAGGGCCGTCACCCTTATGATCCTGTGAGGCAGGAATTAATGTGCACAACTAAATCGGTTCAGAAAAATACTGACTGTATTTTAGCAAAATCCAGACGAGATGGTACAACATGTAAGCGGGCGTGTGGCACGAGGCCCCGCGCTGACCTAAGCTGAATACAAAGGCGCGACAAAAGAATTAAGTGGTGAATTATGCCACAGGAACCGTGAGTCTACTCCGGAAGGGAAACGTACTCGGGGGTACACAATGAAGATAATAAAAAGATTCCAGAATACTGATAAGTCTATTGCAGTAACGTGGTTAGAGTTCAAATTTACTTCACCCCCAGGCTAAGTGATGCGACCTGCCATGATGCCTGCTACTCTCAGACTAAAGAAGGAATGGCGAGACGGAGGCAACGGGAGTAGACCACCGCCTGCCAAAACAGAACAACCCTTGTCAAAAATTAGATGAATGAAATGGATCATATAGACTATGACACTTGATTTTAGGTTTACATTTACATACACAAAACTAATAAAAATGATGTGGCAATCATTTTTATAGGGTTTATAATATTTTTGAAAAAATTATTTGCTGTTGCCTGAAAAGAAAATACTACACAGAACACTTTAGACAACATAGAGAATGACTGCATTAATTAAAAAAGATTTAATAAATATTTAAATTTACGTTAATTTGCCATAAGAAGTTTGGCGTGGTGCAGTTAGAGTTCAAGTGTTCCACTGCTGGAGTCAAGACACGTGTCTATAATTTATTATGAACAGCACTGATAAAAAGAATACCTTATTACTCCTGTGTTATTTTATTACACACTGCTCGATGCACTAATTGGTTTTCCAAAAAGTTATGGGATTTCTCAGTTCATGGCAACCGCTCTTTGCACCCCTGGTATTTTGTTATTTATGAAGGGATTTTGCTACATTAATTTCCTGGATGATTATTATTTACGGTAGTAATTACGATGGAATGATTATGTTAATTGATGCGCTTTGCAAAAAGTTACGCCTTGTGACATGTAAAGTTGTTGAACTGACTCGGGTAGCACAAAGCTGGTCGTGTGGCCTCCGGTCTCGCAGCGTGTGTATAGTACCTTTGCTTGATAGTTCCTACCTGCTCCACTAGGTGGTATGTGCGGGTCGACAAGGGCTCTAAGGGAAGCCATGGCCAGTGTCAAACGCTCCCACCACCCTCTTGAGGGAGCCCTTTCGATCCCGCGCTCGGCAGGTGTCTACGGTGTCTGGGCAGCAAGGTGGCCCACACCAGGGACGTGGCCGCAGCTGGTAGCGCTGTAGGTCGGCGTCGTGGCATCTCGGCGGGTAGCTGGCGCTGGCGCAGCGCGACTGTGCTGCTCTTGTAGCAATGGTAGCGCTGTGGTAGGCGAAGCAAGATGCCCGAGACATCACGATCGTAGCCGTCGCTGTCCCACGGTGTTCCTTCAGCTGCTGTTGAACTGAGCCAACTACTCTTTTCCCAGCACCATGTGATCGGCCCCGTACCGGGAGTGGAGATGTTGGGCCTCGGTGCAGGTAGGGAGTGGCGTAGTGCGGCTGCAGTGCTCGCGGCTGGCGGTGTGGGTGTCACACTGACCGGTGCATCTCCCCAGAACTCCTCGATGACTGACACCGCTTCCCTATTGGGCTTCGGGACGTCGGGCAAGAGTGCAATCACGAGGGGGTTGGGCGACGTAGGCTGAAGTTGCTGTTGAAATGCCACGCTGACCGGTGGCAGAGGTGCCGCAGGCGAACTTACCCAGCCACTTCAATCGCGGTCACCGAACCCTTGCTGGGCATCTGGACGCCGGGCATCGGTGTGGTTGAAGGCTGCAGTGTGGATGCTGCTGCCAACGCTCATGGTACACTGGTACTGATGGACTGTACAGCGCTGGCAGGCGGTAGTGGAGCCATAGGCAGGAAACCCCGTACTTCCTCTATTTATTCTGCTGTTCTCCTATTGGGTATCAAGACGCCAGGAGTCGGCAGTTGAAGAGGCAGAGCTGGTACTAGTGTTGCTGATTGTATAACATTTTTCAGGATTATTAAGGTGTTGTATTCCCCTACCCAATCCCTATTGAGTGTCTGAACGCCAGGCGTCGGGTGTGTGGCTGATGTGTCCTGAATTACCTCTGGTTGTTGGTCCTGCCTGGGGGCTACGGGTCGGTGACTCCTTCGGGAGGAAGGCTTCTGGGCGTTTAAGGTGGTGTGGCAGTACTATGCTATATTAGCCAAGCCTGGTTGCTGCATCGGCCCTAGAAAGGGTGGATGATGCATCTCTTATAGCCTCTCTCCACTCATGGCGACCAAAGGCTACCAGTGCCACCACTGTGCTTTGCAAATTGGGCTCCGTCGTCCGAGTCCCAATGGGAACCAGTTTCCTCGTGGCGGGTAAGGGGTATCTGGACATGATGGTTTGGGCCGATAGTTAGTACCAAGGCCTGTCCACTTGGCGGGGTGTTGGACCACTTGACATTCAGGCTGATGGGGCCCAAGACAGTAATTTCCTGTGTGAAGAAATTCCCATGTATGGTAATGGTCAGAGCCCGATGACGGCCCCTCCAACTGTGCTGCTTGTGGTAGGAAGTGGTGGCAACGGATTGTAGGCTGTGATGACAGCAGGAGAATCAATAATCAAGATTTATGAGATTACTCCAATACAGAGAGAGGGCTGCTATCCTCGATTTCGGCATTCCCCGAGGAATCGAGGACGCATGCCGTTTCGAGTCGTTCGTACTCCGCCCTTCCGGTGGGTTGTGCAAAGCATTGGTGGAGCGGTCGGGTGACTGAAAACACCACAAATGCCATGGTAAATAAGTGGGAGCATGGGCTGATCGGGTTGGCCCCACCAGATTTTCTCTCTGGTGTACCGATCACTAAAGGTTGAACTTGTGCTGGCAGGGGTTAACTCTGTATGCTGGAGGAAGTCTGGAGAGATTCCCCTTCTTAAAGAAAGACCGGGCGGTGAGCGGAAATCTGCTCCAGTTGTGTCCTAGAGAAACACTAGGGGTCTGGGTAGTACGAGGGTCTCAGAACCTTGTAGAAGGGTGCTTTCGGCCGTACTTGTGTATCAAGTCGGGGCTTTGGATTTGGTTACCTCAGGTGCATGGCTGGGACACCTGCGATGAGAGGCAATGATCCCTCTTCCCAGCCGAGTGGGCGGCCGAAGCGCAGGATGGCTCATTGGCTAAGAGAGCTGCGTTAAAATATAAAAATATGGCAGTCCAGAGGCTGCTGTATTTGCATCATGTATGTTGGTCCTGCATGTGGAGGTCGGTGCTTGACATAGTCGCTTCTTCTGCTGAGCCCGCTCGACCCCTGTCGGCCGCCTGTGTGCCGGGTGTCGAGACAGTGCCCTCCAATGTCGGGGCTGCAAGGTGAAGTTGTGTGAATGGGGAAGGGGGAGATGGCTCGTCATCCACTCCGTCGCCTGTCGCCCTGATGTCGTCACGATGGAGTTTGATGGTTTGCCTGGTGCTGAGCTTGACAGCATAGGTGCTCTCCTCCAGTTTGGTAGTGATAGGGTAAGGTGCACTTTACTTCTCAGCTAGCGCTCGCACAAAAATTCATATTGCCTACTGATTGTTGGTGCTCGCAAACATAAACAAGTTCGCCCACCTGCCATTCTCTTGGTGGTTGGTGGGAGACGGGTAGCAAGGTGTGAATGTACCACCGTTTTTGTTCACGCACCTGCTGTACTAATTCCTGGTGTCTGGCTCGTCGGCCCGTATCCTCACTGGCTCGCTGGGCAGGCCAGCTCTTCAGGGCGAGCTAAATTATATCCCTGCAGTATCTCGGCTGGAATTTTCCCTGTAATGGTGTTTACACACGTGCGCAGGTAGAACAGGGTGGCCGGCAAGGGATGTAGCCAGGTGGTGTGGTCCTTTACCAATTGTATTCTGAGCTAATTTTTATGTCCTGGTTCCGCCGCTCAGTGGGGTTGGCCCTTGGATGGTATTGGGCTGTAGTGTGGTGTTCTGTCTTTCATTGTTTGCAGAAGTCGCACCATCGGTGTCCTGTGAATTGTGTACCGTTATCGGTTAGGAGCAGCTGGGGAAAACCCCACTGAGGGAAATACTCAGTTCCTAGGACTTTTGTGATGTTATTTGCATGTACCATGCTGATGGCGTATACTTCTGTTCAGCGAGAAAAGAGATCCATAATTACCACTATGAAATGTTTTCCCTAGGCGCTGCTTGGATAAGGTCCTATTAGATCCAGTGCTACAGTGTCGAATGGCTTGGTTGGCACCCGTGGTTATTGCATGCCATCAGAATGGAGGGCCTTGCGCGTGTTGCAAACGAGGTATTGTTTTACATAACTGTGTGTTTCCCAGGTGACACCAGGCCAGTGATATTTGCTGGAGATCTTGCGTTGTGTCTGTTCTTCGCCCGGGTGGCTAGTTAGGTGATCATCATGTGCATACTTGAGTACTGCGTGGCAGGCCTCGGCTGTTACAAATATTTTCCACTCGTTCCTGTCATCTGGCAGAAGTACTTCAAGGCGATTGTTTACAAGGTGCCAGTTTTTCTGGACACTCTGAGTGCGCTCGAGGTGCCATCGTACCATGTCTGGAGATACCTGTTGCTCATGTTTGACATGTACAACATACAACTACTCTGCTGTGAAATTTCCATCTGTATTTGAATTGAGGTTGTTTTGATTTAGACATGGTGGTGGGTTTTCGGCACTGAACTGAGGTTGAATAACAGGCGGAAACATTGCTTTCCACTCGTCAGGGTCGTTTTCACACATGTCTGGCCCCGGGGAGCACAAGAGTGCATTGCTAGCTCATTTTAGTGCATCAGTTTACTCCTGAATTCACGCATCTTATATAGCCACACTAAGCTGTGGTTGTCGGTCCTAAGGGTGAATCGTTGGTACTCTAGGAACTGCCGGTATCGTTTTAGGGTACAAACGATAGTTCGTTTACATCATATCGGCACTCTACAGGGCCGAATTTTGCGCTCCCGTAGTCGATAATGAACCATTCGCCGTCATCGTCTAGCTGGAATAATAGTGCTCCGAGTCCTTCCTGACTTGCGTCAGTTTGCAGGTATAGGTTTTTCGTGGTATCTAGGCGAGATAGAGATGGGCACTGATGGAATTGTTGTTTGATTTATGCGAATGCCTGGGTGGTTGCCTGGGTCCACTGGTACTTGACTTGTGTTGATAATAGTGACATGAGAGGCGCATAATGATGGCAAACACCTGAATGAATTGGCGGAGCCATTTTACAAGTCCGAAAAATTTGCGCAACTGTTTGCGTATTTTCGGTGGTTCCCACTCGTCAATGAGCCATAGGCGTTCTGCACTAGGGCGATTTCCAGTTTTGTTTACAACATGTCCCAAGAAATGCATCTCTCTCTTGCCCATGTGACTCTTGTGGTTTGTGCAAGTGAGACCTGCAGTTGCAAAACGTTACAATACTAACGCTAAGTGTTCAAGATGCTCCTCCCAGGTATCTGACCAAACCACTACATCATCTAGATATGCTGTGACGAATTTGGCAATATAGCCGTCCAGTATTAGCAACATAATGGCTTGAAAAGTAGCAGGTGCACACTTAAGACCAATAGGCATAGCAGAAAACTGATACCTCCTGCCACCTGGTGTGGTAAATGTAGTTTTGTGGCTGTCTTTAGGCGTGACTGGGAATTGCCAGTAGCCAGAACGGAGGTCAATGGAAGACATCATGTTTGCAGAACCGAGCAAACTGAGAGCACTGTTTACATTAATTACTGGAGGGGCTAAACTTTTTGTAATAAAATTTATTGGGCTAAAATCTACACAAAGTATCCATGTTCCATCTTTATTAGGCACCAAAATTATGGCTGAGTTGTAGTTGCTCTCAGAGTGCTCAATAACACCATCACACAACATTTCACTCACCTGGGTGTCGATTATGTTGCAGTGGTAGGCTGTGTAGTCTCTGGGCGGTGTATAGAGTGATTCCTCTTGACTCGTAGGTATAGGGTGCACTGCAATGCTGGTGTGGCGAAGTGGGTCTCCACTTGCAAACACATAACTTCGTTCTTGCAAGATGGCTTGTATGGTACTCTGAAATTTCACGGGAATGGCATGGTCGAAATCGTGGAGATTTACAATGTCCAGTACTGTGGGCTGGTGGCAGCCTAGGTTGTTGACTGTATTTCGTCGTGTCTTGCCAAAATGAATGCAGTCACAGGATAACTCAATAACAGCTTGTTGGTCAATGAGCCATGGCACTTCCAGAATGATGTCTTCTCTGAGGTCTTGAATAATGAGAACAGGAACATGCATGATTTCGTCTCTGATGGTTACAGTCACCATGTAGTACTGTTAGAGTGGCTAGATACATCGCGTGTGGCGAGCTACATGGACTGTTCTTGATGTTCGCACTGTTCAGAGGTAATTAACTGTCCACTAATGTTCGTGTTTCAGTGAAATTGTGTGTGTGATTCTGCAGTATTAGAACTTTTGTAAAGTCTAGTGTTGCAGATGAACATGGCTGAGTGTGTGAACTGGTGGGACTTCATGGGGGAAACTCCGAATACGTCAGGCCCGTGGTTGGACAGAAAGCGACAACTGGCAACGCTTCTGAAAAGGGAAATGTCCAAAAGCTTCATGCTATGAGCAATCACAAGAATGATGGATCTAGAGACAGAAAGGAATGATCAGACAAAACCATTTGGATGAAATCCGTCTGGTCACTCATATACAGAGTTGATAGTGATATGGTTGTCTCTTCTGTTAAAGAGACATTAAACAAGAGACAGAGTAATTCTGAAGAGGTTCCGGAAAAACAAGGAAGTAGCAAGACCTCAGAACAGCGAGAAGAGGCAACTACTTCAAAAAGGGAGACTGTATTCGACCCAGACAGTATTAGAAAATAGGCTAAAGAATTAATGGAGAATTTAGTGGAGTATTACACAGCACCCACTAAAAAGATGAATAAGGAGAACAGTAATTATTTACTGCCGAAAATTTACTCGCTGAAAGCAATGCTGGGCAAGGCCTTGTTAGCCAATGTAGTGCTAATAGGTGAAGTGAAGGGGCTTAAGGCAAAGCCCGCAGCAATGGGAACGACATACACACAAATGGCTGCATAGGTGAAAACATTAAAGTCAAACGTAACTAAGAGATTAGAAGTGGAGCCCAGACCACAGAGGAAGTTGGTAATGGTACTGCTGGCAAATGAAGAATAGACAAGTCAGCAGACCAAAGAGCTTCTACAGTGTAGGGTGGATACTACCATAGAAGGCTTGAAGATATAGCAAATATTCAGCATTAGAAAGGGTAGTGTGATTGAGGCTGGTGGTGACAAGTCCCTGGAGAATTTAAGGAGAGTGAAGGCTATCCAGGAAGTGGGTAAAGACTTGAAGCACCCAGGAAAAGGGGATCAAAAGTCATTATACATTACATTCCCCGGGAGCTGGATACAGGGGATGAGCTCATAAAGAGGATACATGGGCAACATTTCATTGAAAATGGAATCGTTCTGGAGGAGCTGAAAGCGACTATGCATGCCCGGATCAGAAGAGGTGAGAGGAATGCAAGAACAGTACATATAGTGTTAGAATGCTCACCAAAGGTGTGGAAGCACCTCTTAGATCAAGGTAGAATGTATCTAGGGTATAATA
The DNA here is from genome assembly GCA_002778355.1 of Clitarchus hookeri. Lineage (NCBI taxonomy): Eukaryota > Metazoa > Arthropoda > Insecta > Phasmatodea > Phasmatidae > Clitarchus > Clitarchus hookeri. The sequence goes on along the minus strand of NQII01003832.1, from coordinate 151,724 downwards.
GTTGCAGAACAAAGGACTTTTGTGATCCTTTAAGTTACTTCAAGTGCCAGGTGTGCGGTCACCAGTCCAATCACTGTAAATGGTCAGATGTGTGCTCATGTTGTGGTGAACAGAGCCATAGATATAAAAGTGAGATTCGTCCCATGAAAGGGAAAAAAGAGAACAAGTGTGCCAACTGCAAGGCGGAGAGAAAGAAGCATCATCACAAGGTAGACTGGAAGGAATGCCCTGCACACCAGAAAGTATTTGAGATGGAGTTTGCCCTACCAGATTATGGACTATGAAACAATAAAATGTGGACAGCTGAATCTGCAATGGTCTGCAGTGGTCGCAGTCGAACTGGTAAAAATTACTGAAGAGCTGAAGCTGGACATTGCATTGTTTCATGAACCGTATTTAGTGCGCGGATCAGTACAAGGACTCTGTGGAAACGTTCTGGTAATGGGAGAAAGGCCAATGGCAGGAGTGTGGGTTTGGAACAGTTCAGAGACGGTCATGGGTATAGACAAAGTCTCTAATGAACATCATATGACAGTTTCGGTGAAGAAGGGAAATGAGGAGGTATATGTTACCTCCTCTTACTTCCAGTTCTAGGACCCACTAGTAAAACACCTCACACAATGGGAACTTATCCTAGAGAAGTTAAGAGGACGTAAACTGCTCATTGTGAGTGATGTGAACGCTAAGTCAGAGGCCTGGCATTCTTCAGTGTCCGATGAAAAAGGTACGATAGTCCACCAGTTCATTGTAGCAAATGGGTTAACAGTTAACAGAGAACGGCAAAGTGCTACCTACCTTTCGCCTACAACTGGCATAGAAACATACATAGATGTCACACTGACAACTATGAATATGATTGGTAAGGTTAATGACTGGAGAGTCATTCTTGACAGCTCGAGTGACCATAAAATTATAATATATGACCTGATATGGCAGAAACAGTATAGGTATGCTGTCTTTCAGTGTCCAAGGTTTGTACACAGAGATGCAAATTGGAAAATCTTCAACAGAACACTTCTGGACGAGCTCAGTGAGATATTTCCTATGCAAGACCTCCACGAAATAGCAGAAATGTTTACTAAGGCGATACAGAATACTTGTGATCAGACTCTGAAAAAATGTCACAGGAAGATTCTTCATGCACAGATGGTGGGACCAAGACCTGGAGCAAGAGAGAAGGGATCTTCGGAAGTGCAGGGAGAAAATGAAGAAGGAAAATCTTCCTGTGAGAAGAGAGGCAATGGCTGAAGAGTACCGACTCAAAATAGAGTCTATTCCAACAGAATAAAAGCCAAGAAAATACTGTCATGTAAGATCGTAGTAACCGAGAAAGGAAACGAAGATTCATGGGGAATTATGTACAAGTTCGTTGCTGGAGGGCAGAAACGAATGATTGTTCTTAAAGGAATAGTCTTCGATGGTGAAGCCGAGACAATTCAGGTAGTATGTGTAACAAAATTAATTTAAGTGCTGCTGTCAAGTGACTCCCAGGATAATGAAACGGAAATGTACACTAGGAAGCAAAGAGTAATGGGAGAGTTGCCACGGACGGACAACAGTCCAGAGATTACAACACCAGAGCTTGATCAAGTAATGGCAAGGCAAGCATGAAAAATAAAATAAAAAATCTCCTGGAATGGACAACGTCACTACGGATATAGTTGAGGAGACATATCCAAGAATAAGGTGCTTACTGCTAGAACTGTGTAAAGAGTGCTTTTGTCAAGGAGTATTCCCTGATACTTGGAAGACAGGGATACTAAAGATACTGTACAAAGGGTCAGGGAAATATCCTACACAACCAAGATCATACAGCCCCTTGACATTATTTCCAGTGTTAGTCAAAATTTACGATAAGCTAATAAATAGAAGACTGCTGCAGTATCTGGAAGAAATGGCCCTTTTACATCATAGGCAGTACGGCTTCAGAAGAAATATGAGTACAGAACTAGCAGTAATGGAGTTTCAGAGGCAATACAAATAGCACCATATGATTACATCATGGGAGTATTCTTGGATATAGCCAGATCATTTGATAATGCTTGGTGGCATGAGATTATATGGCAACTCAAGGAAAAGGGATGTCCAGCTAACATCTACTTGGTGTTACTTGAATATTTCAATAACAGGAAAAGTGTGTACTCAGACGGAGAGCTGAGAGTAGAGAAGGAACAAACTAAGAGCTGTCAACAATGTTCTGTCCTGGGTCCACTACTGTGGAATGTACTGTTTGACGGACTTCTACAAGTTCCTCTGCCTGAAGACTGTGAACTTTACGAATATGCTAATGACGGACTGAAACACATTCCAGCATGGTTACGCCGATAACTGGAAGGGAAGGTGGTACAAGTTCTCAGAAGATTAAAATTAAAATTCGCAGCAGATAAGACCAACTGCATGATATTGAATGGGAATCTTTAGAAGAGATGCCCAGTGGTTAGGTTCCAAGGCAGACCCATAAAGTTTCATAAATGCTTAAATTCCTGGGAGTCATGTTGGACTCTAAGTTGAAATTTATGAAGCATGTCAAATATGTGTGTGATAAAGCTGTGGTCCTGTTCGGAAAACTCCGAGCAGTTGTGCCTGTCAGCTGGGGACTTGATATCATTCATTGAAAGTCATATACAAAGGGATCTTTCAGTCATTTATAGCTTATGGGTGTGCTGTTTAGTACAAGCAAGTACAGCGAGTCTTAGTAAAAAGAATCCTTGAAAAGGCTCAAAGATCCACTCTGAGAACAATGACAAAGGAATATCGAACAGTGTCCAACGATGTTTTGCCGGTTCTGGCAGGAGTGCTACCAGTCGATTTGTTAGTAACTGAAAGAGGTGGATTAAAGTAATTGGCTAGGAGAAGCGATCCTACTCCGGAAGAGAGGAAGGAAGTCAGACAGAAAATTCTTTCAGTTTTTCAAGATAGCTGGAACACCTCAACTAAAGGGAGAGAGATACATCTGATGTTTCTAGATGTAGCTGACAGGCTGAAGAAGGACTGGATAAACATGAATCACTACGTAGCACAAATGCAGACCGGACATGGAAACTTCAAAGCAAAACTGCATGAGTTCAATTTGGTTCCATCACAAATGTATGTGGTTGGCGACCAACCGAACACGATTCGGCATGTAATAGACGAATGTGCTAAAATCGAGTACATAAGGATTAAGACCAAGTAATAGCTATCAGAGTACGATATATATGAAATAGACATTATACAAGTCCACAGATGGCGGGGCACAGCGAAGATCTTTGCAAGCTCCGCACGAGAGACAGGTAGAAGACTCGAAGAGTTCGACGTCTGGCTCGAAGGCAAAGAAAGGGGTAGCTTGCACAGTGTAGAGTTCGAAGATGAACAAGATGAGTGAATCAAGATGCCAATTTAGCTGGGGACTAGTGATGTTTATCTCTAAGACTGTGGCAGAAAATTGGGAGTTATGTACATACAGACAGCAAGTGCAGCATGTGAGAAATGCTACATGTAGAACAGTTTTTGAATTGACAAGACCAAGGAGACAGATCCAGGATGTAGAACATGGATGTACATGAGGTCAGGTGTTTTTGAGAACTACTTCCTTCCAAGAGCAAAATCTTTGGTGCGGTGAGAAGGGCATAAAATGCATCGCTTGCTCTCTACTTGGAAGAGGAAGAGGCTGATCGGGGAGATGTGGTTCCATCCGAAGGGATTATTCAAGCACAAGATCAGAGATGCGTAGAAGAAGACCCTGCTACATTCTATAACATGGCAGAGCTAGGAGAACGAATCCATAAATTAGAATAAATGCCGGTACTATCAGCTGCAATAGCTACAGTAATCACATAGATGGAACGTGGCAACAGGATTCAGTTCCTCTATACAGAGCAACATGACCGAATGCTCTTGGCTACCAACAACATTCCGCGGAAAAGAGATGAACTAGAGAATCTTCTTCAAGAGACGTTTCCGTGAAGAGGGGAGAAGTTCAATCTGGAGGATGCCAGAAGGGAAGTCATAAAGACGTATAGAATTCATACGTTCGTCTATGGATAGCCTCTTACATGCTACAAAGTAGTTAGGTACTTGGCAGGCAAAATAGATAAGAAAGAAAAAACTACTCCTCCAGAGGGCCTGGGCCCGGGGTGCCAAGCAGGTGATGGTCAACCTCACCTGCCCTACCCCTTGCTGCCCCCATCCCCTTGCCAAGGATTTAATGGGGTAGCTGAGAAAGGTGATCGTCTGGACTACTTGTAACGACACCAGTTTGGAACAACACAGGCCAAAGACAGACTGGCTAAAAACAGCCAAAAGAATGAACATCAAACGATGACTCACAGCGAGAAAGCCAACCCCACAGTGATTTAGAGAGGAATGGAGAATAAATATCACAGGATGAGCGGTAACATGCCTCACTCGTATCGAGGACAGTTACATGAAGGGAGGAAGGAGAGCCCCATGTGGGACACTCACAGGAAGCAGTCTGTTCACTAATGAAATTATGTGAAACTGCTATGTCAATGAGTGCTATGGCTGATGTTGAGTTTATTTTAACAGGTATGAGCAGTAGGCTGTCATAATTATGAAAAATCTGCCCAAAATAAGAGTGGTTATTTTGGTTATTTTTCCTGTCTCGGAGATAGGGGGTTTACTCCCCTATTCCTGTTTCTCATTTACTGGTGCTGGGTTTTCCTTCGCCTTGCGGTTTGGGCAGTCCTTATGCCAATGCATTTCCTCGCCAGGACAGTAGCAGCATGGGATGGATGGTGGCTAGTCAGGAGCTGCAGTACCACTGCATGGCGCGGATGTTGTGAGATTGTTGCGTGGGGGGCGGGTGGTCCAAGCGCTCTAAGCTGGGTGGGGAGCTATCGATCCGTTCACATGCGTTGCAGGTGGCGGGCCATCAGATGCTGTATTTTTTTTTGTTGTCCCAACTCCCGGTGGGCGTAGCAGTTGTGGACACATGCATTCCATATGGTGGCATGCCGCATTGAAGTAACTCTGTGACAGGTCAGCAAACGCCAGTAGCTGTTTGGACAAAGTTTTCCAAACCATTATAAATTGCTGGTCTTAAAGTGGCCCTGAATTCTGGGAGAACTGTTTGGATCACTGCTTCTAATGCATTTGTGGCTGCAATATGGGGGTAAAACTGGACTACAAGATTTGCCTTGCATCACACGAACGTTTCTAGTTCCTCATGAGCCTGTTTTCCCTCTGTGAATATACTCAGCTGCGTTTGCAAATTTGCCAGTGTGCTGGTGTATCTGGTGGAGAATTTTGTGATGAACTGTTCCCACCTCATTTGGTACTCTGTATCGGACCTCCACCATGTGTGCGTCGCCTGTGAGTTCTGCTCCTACTACACACGGCCGGCCACTCCTTGTGTGGGATACTGTATCACTGCAGTCAGTGCATGCATTCTTCCACAAACGTCCATGGGTCCTCCGAGCCCTGACCAGAGAAATTCGGGAGCGTCTAAAATATCGCCAAAGTAACTACTGGAGTGGCACGTGAAGTCTGAATGGTACGTGGCACGAATGGTGAGGATGCTACGGCAGACTGTGGTGACATGAGCTGCAGTACACAAGGCGTCAGTGGCAGTAAGGGCACCGAATGTCCTTGAATATCGGTGGCTTTCATGTTACGTCACATCTCGACTCGGGGTTGTACAGGTGTGGCTAAGTCAGTCTGAGTGAGTTGTTCTTATAAGCAGTTCCGGCACTGTAAATGTGCTTTTTGGAATTTAGACCATTCAATGGAGGTCATGTAAGTGAAGTGACACTTGTAGTTGCAGCCGTAACAGGTTGCAATGTCCCCAGTGGGTTACCCGCATTTTGAAAAGTCCCATATGTCTGTGGCAGTGTGATTTCTTGTGGCGTCGTGAGGTCGACATGAGCCATTACTTGGGTAATGCTGCACTGAGTACACACGAACTGTCAGGCATGCGCATTGATACGTTCCACAATGCTGAGGGTGCTCACGAGATAGTCTCTCGAACAATGTGTGCAGGATGTGAGATATCGCTCTGTCCCCTCGCATTGACGTTGATTAGTTAAGACTTCGTACTTTCGTTCAGCTAGTGGGCCAAGTAGTTTTGGAGTTGAAGTAGCATATGTTGGCAATCGAAGGCAACAGCAAATGTTTGCTGACAGATCGTACTTGGAGAAAAGGTAATTGTCCTTCGCCTATGCCGCAAATTACACAATGTTCCTAGCCCCAACACTCCATTCCGAAACTGGTCACGTGTGCAGGTGCGCGGTTGCATGACACAGGTGCGCAGCCAGTGATGGACGGAAATCTTCATGGGGGCTATGGCCCTCCTGCTGTGTATGTATCCCAAGTGCTTGGACAGCATTTTTCGGTGGTGGTTGTCGTGGAAGGTGTAGGGGTGACACATGCTCCTTCTCATACAGCTGGTCGTGAGCCTGACCAGTGGTGGTGTGAGGAGGCAGCGCTTGAGTAGGGGGGAAGGCTCCTTTTGTCCCATGGATTGCAGTGCCAAAATGGCAGAATTTTCTTGCTCTGCTTCAGCCATTGGCAAAAAAGGTGGCTCCACGAATGGTCACCCATGTGTCTGCGTAATTTAGTCACACAGGAGGATGCCAACTGACTTGTTTCGGAGTGGTCACGGGGTCTTGGTGATGAAATTAATGTCCAGAGGGTGTCAGCGAAAATGTTAAGGGAATCCGCTCAGGTTGGCACGACTCTTGAGGTGGGCTGTGTTCGAAAGCCGAGGCTAATGAACCCTGCGTCTTAACAAGGTTTCATGTAATAATTAATGTCGGTGGCTGAATATGCGATGTAACATAAACCCTCCCGAACTGAGTTATTATGTCTCCCAGCATGCTGTCCCAAAGCACTGACATAAACACTCCAAATATTACACGAAATACACTTGGACTTACTTGACGAGGAACACATCGCAGGCAGTTGAAGATTTTAAGAGCCGTCACCCTTATGAACCCCATGAGGCGGGAATAAATGTATTAACAACAACGGTTCAGAAAATTACTGACTGTATTTTAGCAAAATCCTGATGATATGGTACATCACATAAACGAGCATGTGGCATGAGGCCCCGCACTGACCTAAGCTGAACACAAAGGCATCGACGAGTGCGACAAAAGAGTTAAGGGGTGAATTATGCCTGAGGGGCTGTGAGTCTGCTCCGGAAGGGTGCACGATGAAGATAATAAAAAGGTTCCACAATACTTATAAGTCTATTGCAGTTATGTGGTTAGAGTTCACAATTTTCTTCATCCGAAAGCCACATATTACGAGTTGCCCTGATACCCTCTACTCTTAGACTAAAGAGGGGATGGCGTGGCGGTGGTAAAGGGAGTTGACCACCACTTGCCAAAACTGTAAAATAAGATGGATGAAATGGAACGTATACCCTTGAGAAAGACAATGCGCATTATGAAACTTGATTTTAGGTTTACATTTTCATACACAAAACTAATAAAAATGATGTGACAATTTTTATAGGGTTTTTAATATTTTTGAAAAGATTCTTTGCAGTTGCGTGAAAAGAAAATACTACACAGAACACTTTAGGCAACATAGAGAATGACTTTGCATTAATTGAAAAGTATTTTAATTAATATTTAAATTTACATTAATTTGCCTTAGGAATTTTGGTATGGTGCAGTTAGAGTTCAAGTGTTCCACTGCTGGAGTCAAGCACATGTCTCTAATTTATTATGAATGGCACTGATAAAAAGTATACTTTATTACTGCTGTGTGCTTTTATTACGCATTACTCCATATACTAATTGGTTTTCGAAAAAGTTATGTGATTTCTCAGATCACGGCAACCACACTTGCAACCCTGGTATTTTGTTAATTATGCAGGGATTTTGCTGCATTAATTTCCTGGATGGAGTGATTATGTTAATTAATATGCTTTGCACAAAGTTACGCCTTGTGACAAGTAAAGTTGTTGGACTGACTCAGATAGCGCAAAGTTGTTGGTGTGGCTTTCGGTCATGCTGCGTGCGGCTGGTATGGTTCATTTCATATAAGAAGGCCACATTCTGGCAGTCAGTGAGTGGCAAGGTAATGTATTAAAAACAAACAACGCACCATTTACAAAATCCTATATCAGCTGATGCACGAACGAACAGAAATTAATGTTACGTTGGCTATTCTGAGAACAGTGCCGGCGCACATCGGACAAGCAGAAAATACGCGGATAAGAATGAGTTCGTAGATTAATAAATACATTTTATTTTAAGTGGTCATAAAACAGCAGTTTTTAGTTTTAGGAACGAAACTTCGTGATAAAATAGTAAAGTATAGGTGTTCAAAATGAGATGCACAATAAAACGATCCGTATCCAATTGTAAGAAAAACATCGAAACCTTTTTCCAGTTTCCAGACTCACTAACCATGTGCTGCCATCTTGCGAGGGACAGGCGCGTCATCTGTTACAACACGCCCTTCCACGCTATTTGTTATCCATATCCCGAACTACACCCAGAAACATATTATAGTTTTGTTGTTTAGAATAACGTATTTATGCGCATATACAAATTGTTTTATTTTCCCGCGAGCTCTGTATAATTTTTAAAGTAACATATATTTCATGGACAACGATTTGGAGTACAAGTAATTTATATTCGGCATGTAATCGTTCGTCTACNACGATTTGGAGTACGAGTAATTTATATTCGGCCAGTAATCGTTCGTCTACGTAAATTATACGCCATATTGTTCTCTCGAAACCCATCTCCTTGTTTCCGTAGAAAGTTAGACATGCGTGAATAGTTTTTAAGCAATTATAATGTTATTCCACGTCACATATTTCGAACTCGAATATATTAGCTATAAAGTCCAAAGTGTGATAATAGATACAACAGACAGTCTCACAAATGTTAACCCAAATTCACTATCTCGGACAAATTAAAAAAAAGTTTGCAAATATTTAATTATTTGCAACATTTTATATTTTTACTTTTATAACCTACTTATTTTTGTAAACAGATGTCAGTCTTAAAATATCTTAAAATTTTTTAGCATTACAGTACAACGAGAAGTGGATTAGCTGACAGCGTGTTAATAAAAAATACAGTCCCGACTTGATGGACCAGCTGATGGCGGAAGGATAGGTAGTCAGANTAGCTGACAGCGTGTTAATAAAAAATACAGTCCCGACTTGATGGACCAGCTGATGGCGGAAGGATAGGTAGTCAGATGTAAACAGTGACGCTACTTTCACCGAGCTGTCAAAAAGTGGCCTTCTTTATGGTACAGAATATACCTCGGCTGGATAGTTCCTACCTGCTTCTCTGGATAATGTGTGCGGGTCGACAAGGGCTCTAGGGGAAGCCGCGGATATTCTTTTGAGCTGTACCAGCTGTAAAAATTAAATTGCATAATAAAATATACTTGTACCTTAGGTCTGTAAACACAAATAAAATTTCTGTACTTTGTTTTGAAATTTTACGTAGAATTCGTATTCTTGTTTGGTAAGATGCTGGGCTGGAGTCTTTCGCCATCTATGCGAATATAACGGATATAGATACAGTTACCTATTTATATGCAAGGTGTCGCTGTAAGATAGTAAAATATCAGCAGGTAGGTAGCGCTAGTTGCTGTACTAGCGAGATTGAAAAACCAACTTCATACGGAAATATTATGAAATTCATTTATATTAAATGGTTAATAAATGAATAACGTACCTTTATTTACAAAGCAGCAGACGTTATGAAGTAGATTCAAGTTGGCATTACATTATTTGTAATTTTCATCGGTTTGCTGCACTGATACTTTCTTGCGACGGGAGTAAACGAAACCACGCAGTCGCACATCGTATGATGCATTTTTTTTGCAAGACCACGTGACCTCGTGTAGCCAATCGGGAACTGTTCCTGTAGTCTTTTGTTTTCCGGGTTATTTTCATCTTCAGATGGAAGTTTTATGTCTAGGAGGGTGGATGTAGAGCCCTTGTTGTTATAAATCCATTGACGAAGACGCGCTTTTGAAGTTAGCTGTGGTGTGCGTGTTGTAGGCGGGTTATTTTTTAATTTTCGTGTTACTTGTACGTTTACCTTTATTTTTGAAATAACGTGCTGTCAAGAAGAAACTAACCGTAAGTACCAAAATGTTTTTGTTTACATTTTTTTTATTAAGTGAAATGCGTAACGAGTTACGTATTTTTAATTTGTAATGTTGCACCCATTGCTAGTGTTTGTACGTTTCGAATAGGTTACACCCATTTTCAAGTGTATGTACTTTAACTTCAAGCCATTTTTTCCCCTTCAAAACAATGAAAGGCACTAAATATTCCGCATAACTTAGCAGATGATGTGTGTTTACTTTTCAGAACTTTTTGCACTGTTCAGTACAACGTAAATATACATGGGGTAAGCAAATTAATATTTGAGAATGAGATGCTATATAACTCCCTCATTAACCCAGCTTTTATGGCTGCTACACTTACTAATTAAAACAATCTGTACCGCAAAAGTATCTAACATTAGTAGTTTTGTTGAAACAAATTGCGAAATTGTTAGGTTAGATTTGCTTTCCACTAGTTTTTAAGAAGAAAAGTAGGTGTATACATATTAACTGTAGCTCGGTTCGAATTTGCTGCCAATTCCAGTGTGTTGGCCATTCGTTTAGCATATTTGGCTTGCCCTTGGGGAAATAAATGATTTAGGAATGTTAGTTTTTTAGTGGTTGTGGAGGGGGTTAAGTTTTTGTCATTGCGGGCATTTCTTTACTATTTGATCTCCACTTCCCCACGTCTTATCTCAAGATTCCATTCAGCCACATCGGAGAAAAAGTGCACATTAATTCCTCAATATTATTATCCTGCTGTTACTGCAAACATTTGTTCCCCTCCTTTTGTGAGATTTTTTGTTGTCTGACCAATCTTCATTTCTTAATCCATAGCTATTTAATAGTGGTGTGTGTAGTATTCAAATACTTTAAATAAATTATATTCAGTACATGCCAAGTTATAATAGAAAAGATATTTATTTTATAAATTTACTTGTAAAATTGAATAAATTGTAGGCTAGACTCCTTGCTGTAGCCCTTTATTAGGTTACATTTACCACATCTAATGGAGATGATAGTTTTCCATTTCTTTTCAAGTCTGATTTCTAATAACACACTACAAATGACAAGAAGCAAGTGTTTAAATTTCCAAATAATAAATGTAAACATCACAGTGTAAGCTTTTCTAATAAAAATGACCATTTTACGACCTGTTACCGTTTTGTTAAAGTACCTATTTCGAGCAACAAACGTGTAATTTTTATGCATTTTAAGGGCAAGTCGTGAAAACTAGCTTTGGTGATGAATGAACTGTACTTATAGTAACTTGAATAAAATACCTCTTAAGTTTAATATTACACTTACATAAGAGTATATTAAAATTGGTGTACCTCAAAATGTCATTTACTTATTGCGTAGGCCTATGGCCTTGGTAATTAATTTTTTTAACCTAAGCTAATAGTTTTGTGAAGTACTAATTTTAACCCGTTCTCATTTTTTTTTTTCTAGTGCTATAATGTATTTCCCAATCACACAATTTCAGTTTTTAAAAACATTTATTTGCAGAGGCAACTTGACTATTGGGATCTGTCAAAATAGGAGCGTAATTATTAAGTTTAGGGGCTTTTCTGTAAAAAAAAAAAAAAAAAGTGGTATATTTTTACTCTACTAATTATGAAGAACACGAATATACTAGGGGCATTAACGTACGACTAATTTCTTAATATGTGTCCAGTTAACCTAACAGAACATAACTCCATGATGGGTGAATCACTATTTTACATTTTTTAACTAACCTAGGATTTTAAGGTGTTAATCTAACCTAGGATAGTAGGGTTTTAAAGTAACCTAGGAGTGTAGGGTTTAAACTAACCTAGGATTGTAGGGTTTAAACTAACCTAGGATTGTAAGGTTGTACAGTATTATAAGATTATACAATATTAATCAAATCTCCAATCAACACCCTACAATTATAGACTGGATGGGAACCCTACAATCCTACTTTAGTTTAAAACCCCAAAAACCCTAGGTTAGTGTAAAACCCTACATACCTAGGTTAGTGTAAGGTAATTATCTAGTTTAGGGGCTTTTCTGAAAAACACAATAAAAATTTTAAATTATGATATATTTCTACTCTACTAATGATGCAGAACACGAATATACTAGGGGCATCGCTTTAAAATAAGTGCAACATATTTTAAAAAATTGAACAAGTTTGTGAGATCACTGTTTCTGACAGTTTGTTTACGTTTATGAACGAAACGTTTTATGCCAACAAAAGTTGTTTTAATGAATTCAGCATAGCTTACCTAGTTGATATTGAAGCGGCCGTAGTGTTAAAATAAGTAGAACATATTAAAAAAAACTTGCGAAATATGTTTGTTTGTGTCTATTAACGTCAGAGGAATTATACCAGCCCCCTACCTAGGTGAGTCAATTTACATTCTTTTGGTGTGTTTTACGGTTCCTTTAAATCCCTGCAATCCTACATTCGTATTTTAGTGTAAAACCCAAACATCCTAGGTTAGTGTAAAACCCAAACATCCTAGGTTAGTATAAAACCCAAACATCCTAGGTTAGTGTAAAACCCTACTATCCTAGGTTAGTTTAAAACCCTAACATCATAGGTTAGTGTAAAACCCAACAATCCTAGGTTAGTTTAAAAATGTAAAATAGTGATTCGCCCATCGTGGGGTTAGGTTTTGTTAGGTTAGGTGGGCACATATTACGAAATTAGTCGGACGTTAATGCCCCTAGTATATTCGTGTTCTGCATCATTAGTAGAGTAGAAATATATCATAATTTTAAATTTTTATTGTGTTTTTCAGAAAAGCCCCTAAACTAGATAATTACCTAGTGTAAAACCCTACATACCTAGGTTAGTGTAAAAATGTAAAATAGTGATTCACCCATCGTGGGGTTCGGTTCTGTGGGCACATATTATACAATTAGTCATACGTTAATGACACTACTATAGTCATGTTCTGCGTTATCTACCAATAACCCTAGGTTAGTTTAGAAAGAATGTGAAATTGTGGGGTAAAAACGTCTGGAAAAACCTTGTTTGAATTACATAATATAACTAAATTTGCACGTATAGCTACCTGTTAGTTTACTGTTCTACAATCTTAAGTAATTTTAGAATTCTACTATCCTACGTTAGTTTAGAATTGTACTGTTGTACATTTTTAAACTAACCTAGAATTGTAGGGTTTTACACTAAACTACGAATTTAGGATTTTAGGGATTTAAAGGAGCCGTAAAACACACCAAAATAATATCAATTTACTCACCAATGTAGGCGGTTGGTACAATACCTGTGTCAATGGCCAATTCAACTTCACCTCACTCAATGAAACACAATTTTCCACAAAGTGCCACATACACGCATATAACGCACTGAAACACTAGTTTACAGCCAAATATGTACACAGAAGCACTNTTCCACAAAGTGCCACATACACGCATATAACGCACTGAAACACTAGTTTACAGCCAAATATGTACACAGAAGCACTCGTTAATAGGCTAATATAACGCACAAAAGCACTCTTTCTTGCTTTCTCCATTTTAAATCCGCCGGATNAAATATGTACACAGAAGCACTTGTTAATAGGCTAATATAACGCACAAAAGCACTCTTTCTTGCTTTCTCCATATTAAATCCGCCGGATTAGGGCGACAAGAAACATACCGGCAAAGGCGCGATGTCAACTGACCAGGTTAAAAATGCCNTTTAAATCCGCCGGATTAGGGCGACAAGAAACATACCGGCAAAGGCGCGATGTCAACTGACCAGGTTAAAAATGCCAGTTATGACATACGTGGCCCCTAGGTAGCGTGAAATTTGCAATGCGCAGCCATTATTAATGGCAGTAGACGTTAATAGACGTAAACCAACAAATTTTGCGATTTTGCTCAATTTTTTTTAATATGTTGTACTTATTTTAAAGCTACCCTCCTAGTATATTCGTGTTCTACATGATTAGAAGAGTGGAAATATACCACTTGGCGGGGGGGGTGTGGTTTACATAAAAGACCCTAAACTTAATAATTACCTAGAGGAGATTTTGTTGGTTACAAAATTACAGTGAGTAGAAATTGAAGTTAAATTTATGGAAAATGTTGCATGATGAATTAGGCCTGGACCTACAGCAACAAAGATTGTTTTACTGGTACTTATACACATAATTTCTATTTAAAATTTTGTATTGTCTATTATCTTTACTAATATTACTAATCTATTTGCTAATTGATAATACCATAGGATGTCAGCGGCAAACAAATAACAGTGCAAACAAATAACCCTCGCCCTGCGAGTACAGTAAACTCACAAGATTAGCATTTTAAAAAAAAAATGTTAGTGCCTGCTTTTCCACTGCCTTCTGTAAATGTATCAAAATTTTCTCTAAAAAAACATTATGTACTTTGGCAAACAAACCTTACTATTTTGAAAGTTTAAGAATTTANGTATCAAAATTTTCTCTAAAAAAACATTATGTACTTTGGCAAACAAACCTTACTATTTTGAAAGTTTAAGAATTTAGAATGGCTGTTACTGTTTTCATGAAGTAGCCTTTCATGCCAGTTTTGTTACTATTAGATTATAAATTTTTATTGAAGGCCAGTAACACAGTTGCTACAATATGTTTGGATTAAAGCTCTCATTTTTTTCATGTCTTGATAATAAATTAACAGAAATATGTAATTTCTCTCAGCATAAAAAATTATTACAAATATATCATATTAAAATCAGCATGGTGGAGTTTAGNGTATCAAAATTTTCTCTAAAAAAACATTATGTACTTTGGCAAACAAACCTTACTATTTTGAAAGTTTAAGAATTTAAAATGACTGTTGCTGTTTTCATGAAGTAGCCTTTCATGCCAGTTTTGTTACTATTAGATTATAAATTGTTATTGAAGGCCAGTAACACAGTTGCTACAATATGTTTGGATTAAAGCTCTCATTGTTTTCATGTCTTGATAATAAATTAATNAAAGCTCTCATTGTTTTCATGTCTTGATAATAAATTAATAGAAATATGTAATTTCTCTCAGCATAAAAAATTATTACAAATATATCATATTAAAATCAGCATGGTGGAGTTTAGTTTTGAAAGGAGCATAGTATACAGAAAGAGGAATGAGGATTCTTTAGTTACAGGATAGTTTATTATGGCATAAATTATATTGTGATGTCCAGCGGATGAAAAACATACTGCTTATTCAGCTGCACAGAAAATTGATTTAAACGGTAGGTAGTAGAATTGAATTTCGCCCTTCAACCACTTTCCATGGCTTATCCAGGTTTTAATAGACTTCTGGCAGTCTTTACTTAACCACAAACATCCTGTTACATGGTTTAGTTGTCCAGGGTGTGTAAGGCCTTAAATAGCATGAGTCAGATAGGGAAGGTGTCTTTTCGAAAATTTGGATTNTTTAGTTGTCCAGGGTGTGTAAGGCCTTAAATAGCATGAGTCAGATAGGGAAGGTGTCTTTTCGAAAATTTGGATTTTTGCTTCACTGTCTGGAATTAGCATATTGTGCTGCATAAAAAACAAATTTGTTTCCATTTATGATGTCAAATGATTTGGAGAGATAGTAGATATGTCTTGAGTCTTGAGTAAAAGGGTAATTATTCAGAATAGGGGCTTTTCTGAAGGAAACGTTGTAGACCACCAAAAGTAACATAAATGAGTTTTACACAGCTTACCATTTAATATTGAGGAGGGCGTAATGGTAAAATAAGTAGAACGTACAAATAAAATAGATAATAAAAGTAAAAGCAGTTTGGCCGCTTTTTTTTACGTCTGACGCCATGTTGAATAGCCACGTACGTGTGCTAACGCCACCTGTCTGTTCCGGACGTGAAGACAATAGCTTAGTTCGCCATTGTATGGGATACAGTGCAGTTTGCGGTGAGTGGAATATTGTGTGCGCATGGTTTGCGACGTTCAAACTCAACCGTGTGATTGTAGAATGTAGGGTGCTAGTACGAGTGTTTTTGTGCGTTACAGTCGTCTATGTGGCGGGTGTTACTTGGACGTTTTAGTAGATCATCGTGTTTTGTCTAGTGAGGTAAGGTGCACGACTGTAGTTGAATTGGCAGACAACAGTGGAATTGTACCTGCCGCCTACCTAGGTGAGTTAATTCATATACTTCTGGTGTGTTTTACGGTTACTTTAAAACCCTAAAAACCTAGATTAGACTAAAATCTAAGGTTTCTAATTTTGGGGTGTTAGGATCCATAGATTAACACACTACAATCCTAGGTTAGATTAAAACCCTACAATCCTGGGTTAGATTGAAAATGTAAAATAGTGATTTGCTCATAGTGNTAAAATCTAAGGTTAGATTAAAACCCCACAATCCTAGGTAAGATTAAAACCCCACAATCCTAGGTTAGATTAACACACTACAATCCTAGGTTAGATTAAATGGGATGTTAGGACCGTTAGATTGAAAATGTAAAATAGTGATTTGCTCATAGTGGGGTTAGGTTAAGTGGGCACAAATGTTGAATTGAGGTGTTTTTGTATTTTTCGTGGGTGCAGTTTTTAGTGATTTTCACCACAATTTCCTTGAGCTTCATAGCCCTCTCCTCTATTGTATTTGTGGTTTGTATTGGGTAATACGTTAATGCCCCTAGTAAATTCGTGTTCTGTGTAATTAGTAGAGTGGAAATATACCACTTTCCGTGATTTTATCTTTTATTTTCAGAAATCCCCTATTCTGAACCATTACGGGGAGGTTGAGGGAGGTGGAGGGCGCAAACTTTTGGCTTGATTTGCAAGGGACTGTCTTGGCAATTTCAAAGTAGGCCTGCTCTTTTAAATTTATTTGAAACATTTGCAGTTAAAAAAATTATGTGCTTTCTATCAATACCCAATGCTGTTAAAGGGGTAGTATCCATTCCGTCTTCAATTTTTCTTACAAACTTTCATAATGAAAGTTTAAGACAAGACATAGAGAACTACTTAACTATTCTTTTGAAATTTTTACGGTTTCACTTATACCAGTATTTTCCCATGTGGGATTGGCATTATTAAATAATTAGGTAATAATATTGTATTACAGTTACACATGTGAAACTAGCTTGGTTTGTAAATATTGATTTTGAAAATTAAGTTATGGAGGAAAATACATAAATCCAAGATGGCATCGATACTTCCCCCTTAAGGGGCTGCGGTGGCGTAGGAGTCAGACCACTTACCTCCAGCAGGGTCACATGGATTTTCACATGTGGGAGACATGGCAGGCGTTGCCGTTGACCAGAGGGTTTTCTTGGGGCACTTCTGTTTCCACCACATCTGCGATCCGCAGCTACTCCATATTCACTACACTCTTTTATTTATATATTCGTTCCGTAGAGCCCACATGTATGGCTGCGGCCATTAGACGATGGAACATGTTATAAAATATACATAAATAGACATTACAACCCCTATAAACAAAAACAGTTTGGTTTGGCAGCTACAGACCGGTGATGGAAAGGTGATGGAGAGGCTGGCGGTTCAGTATGTGGTGAATGTTATGAACAAGAGAAATTGGTTGGAGGAGTCACAACATGGTTTCAGAAAAGGACACTCATGTGAGACGCAGCTGGCTGGACTGTTAGAGGATCTGGTGTAGGCAGTTGATGAGGGGAAGCAGGGTGATGCCTGCTTCATTGATTTTGAGAAGATATTTGATAAGGTGCCCCATGGGACTTTGATGAAGAAAGTGGATGAGCTGATACCGACAAGTGGGTAGTGGAATGGATTTGGGACTTCCTCAGAGGGCGAAGACAGAGGGTGAAAGTGGGGGAGGTTACATCAGGGGTGCTGCAGGGAAGCGTGCTGCGCCCTTTGTTGTTTACTGTAATGGTAAATTACATAGGTTTGGAGATTAGGGGAAAAATAAGATTGTTTGCAGATGATTGTATATTGTATGCAGTNTAATGGTAAATTACATAGGTTTGGAGATTAGGGGAAAAATAAGATTGTTTGCAGATGATTGTATATTGTATGCAGTGGTAGGAGGAGGTGAAAACTTGCAGGCAGACATTGACAGGATATGGTTGTGGACCATTGAGAATGAAATGAAGATAAAGGTAAGAAAAACTAAGGTAGTGAGGTTTACAAGGAAGAAGGTGATAGACAGGGACATGTACAGATGGGAGGGTCATGAGATAGAAGAAGCAGCAGAATATAAGTATCTAGGGATTGTATTGCAGGGAGACCTGGGATGGAAAAAACAGGNTAATGGTAAATTACATAGGTTTGGAGATTAGGGGAAAAATAAGATTGTTTGCAGATGATTGTATATTGTATGCAGTTGTAGGAGGAGGTGAAAACTTGCAGGCAGACATTGACAGGATATGGTTGTGGACCATTGAGAATGAAATGAAGATAAAGGTAAGAAAAACTAAGGTAGTGAGGTTTACAAGGAAGAAGGTGATAGGCAGGGTCATGTACAGATGGGAGGGTCATGAGATAGAAGAAGCAGCAGACTATAAGTATCTAGGGATTGTATTGCAGGGAGACCTGGGATGGAAAAAACAGGTAGAGAGGGTGGTTGCAAAGGGAGGAAGGGCTTTGGGTATGTTGGGAAGGGTTCTGAAGGGAGTCAGCAGTGAGGTGAAGGAGAAGGCATATGGCACAATGGTACGACCTATGTTAGAATATGCGGCAGCAGTATTGAACCCGTATGTGGAGGGGGAGGTGGGAGAGCTAGAGATGGTGAAGACATGGGCAGGATGGTGAGGACAAAGGGAACCATAGGCCATTAATGATGATGAAAGAAATGGGTTGGATCTCGTTGAAGGACGGGAGGAAAGTTTAAAGGCTGGTCAGGATGTATAGGATGTTGATTTGTGAGGGAGGGTGGGGAAGGTTATGCTGCCAACTAAGTAAGGGGTATTTAAAGGGAGAGGAAACAACAGTGAGAAGCTTCAGAGGGTTTGGAGGAGAATGGAGTAGGGTAGGCAGTCTATGTTTGTGAGGTCTTTGAGGGAGTGGAATGTTTTAAGGGAGGAATTGGTATTTGTGAGGGAGGTTGCAAAGTTCAGGAAGGGCATGGAAGTGGAGTTTGGTCGGGTANGAGGGGGAGGTGGGAGAGCTAGAGATGGTGAAGACATGGGCAGGATGGTGAGGACAAAGGGAACCATAGGCCATTAGTGATGATGAAAGAAATGGGTTGGATCTCGTTGAAGGACGGGAGGAAAGTTTAAAGGATGTATAGGATGTTGATTTGTGAGGGAGGGTGGGGAAGGTTATGCTGCCAACTAAGTAAGGGGGTATTTAAAGGGAGAGGAAACAACAGTGAGAAGCTTCAGAGGGTTTGGAGGAGAATGGAGTGGGGTAGGCAGTCTATACTTGTGAGGTCTTTGAGAGAGTGGAATGTGTTAAGGGAGGAATTGGTATCTGTGAGGGAGGTTGCAAAGTTCAGGAAGGGCATGGAAGTGGAGTTTGGTCGGGTAGAGGAGAGGTGAGAGAGCTTGCCACCAGACGGTAGCCCAATCGCGTGTTATTATTTATAAACAAGGCATTTCACACAAACTTTGTTGCAAAGTGGTGGTATCACAGTTTCAAAAATGAATCTACCATGCTGAACAATATCTGCTAATTTAATACAACTTTAAAATATAGAACAATTATTTTCCTTAAACACTATGCATAAACTATGTGTATTATAATTAAAGAATACAAATTTTTTTAAATCTAATTATTGTACAATATATAAAACAACTACAGGAGTATGCATTTCCCAGTTTTGTTCATGGCAGTTGCAGATGTGTTGACTGTGCGTCATTAAAAAAAAAAGTCCCCTTATAAAATGTGGGGATTACGATATTGACCAAATTGAAGAAACATACAGCAGTTCAGCATGCGCATGTGTGAACAAATGTGAAGACAAGCTGACGTCTCACATATTGTGACTCCTGATACAATTTTTTCTGGGTAATTAGTTTAAAAAATATATATATATATTTACCCAATTTTATTACAAATACAGCAGTTGAATCTTTAAACACTAAGACTTGTGCAGCTGCTTATCCATGTACAGCCTCTTCGCAATGTACTCTAAGAGTCACTAAGCACTAACATTTTTATTTGTTTTTCTTCTTTCGTAATATATTTTAANATCTTCGCAATGTACTCTAAGAGTCACTAAGCACTAACATTTTTATTTGTTTTTCTTCTTTCGTAATATATTTTAAACATTGTAGCTGTTATGACTTGAGTATATTAAGGAGGAAATCACACATCAGTGAAGTAGGCATCTTCAGAAACTTGCAAACTTCTTCCATAACAGCTGTATACAAGGTTTTGGAATCGAGATCTTTCACCACTGGGGATACCCCCAGGCTATATACTCACAGACAATGTTGACTCGACACTTCTCTCACCTATGACTTACAGGCTGCATGCGGGGTCAACACAAAGTCGTACTCGGGTTTAATTTACGCACACTTACTTTTATTTGGTAAACACAGGTCACTGTTACACATACGAGACCTATCCCCTTTTCCTATCTGTCTGAACTGCTGGGTTAATTCTAACGCGTTCTACAGACGTTCTGGCGAAAGGCTTGTGTTGGGGGGGAAGGTTCTTGGCGGGTTGCTGTGTTTACCTCTGTGTTGGCTGTGGTGCGTTGTCCCCTCTCTCTCCCTCTCTCTCTCTCTCTCTCTCTCTCGGGTTGGTGTCCTGGTGTATCTCTTCGGCTTCTGGCGGGAAGTCCGGGCTCGTATCCCGGGATGTGTAGTCTCTCGCTCTCTGGTTCCACCTCCACTCGCGTCCCGTCCCTCTCCCGATCATAACTCGTACATCACTGCCTGGTACTCGCTTTGTCTTCCCTATATATAGTTTTCTCGTGGTACTTCCCCTGAAGCCCGGTGGTTTCCCTAATTCTGCGGGGGAGATGAGGAAGGGGGGGTGGGCGCGTGCTGTGCTTCCCCGGCTCGGGGGGGTTCCTTTGCTCGTTACTGTCCTCGGGGTGAGAGGTGGTGGGTGTGGCGTCCTCGGGGAATCCTAGGGTCATTACCTCAGGTTGCTCCCCTGCGCGGGTATCTAGCGTCGTGACTAATCTAAGTATGAGCGATTCGCGTCAATGTTACCAAATTTATTCTTCCATAGCTTAAACATTTATCTGAACTTCTGTTNTCTAAGTATGAGCGATTCGCGTCAATGTTACCAAATTTATTCTTCCATAGCTTAAACATTTATCTGAACTTCTGTTATTATAACTTGTCCTTTAAGTAGTTTTCTAATCTAATACTCTGNTGAACTTCTGTTCTTATCACTTGTCCTGAAGTCATTCCACATCTGCTTCATCACAGCCTGAAATTCTGCCTGCACCTCGGTATTGATCCAAAATTGTCTTTGGGAAAGAGATAAGTCATAGTTGGAACATATAGCGAGTGTTGAGTTGGGGGTGACAGACATGTCAGTAGAAGCGGAAATTGCTGCACAAGCGACGCGCAAGTGGGTATCTTGTCATGATGCTGGGTCGAGAAATTGTTGAACCACTTGATTTTCCTCAGTCTCTGTAAAATTTTCAGTTATTTGGTGGAATCCTTTTTGGCATGGTAAAGAAACTAAATCTGACATTGCTTTGAAATTATTTTTGCTTTCTTCCACTAAGGTAACTGCTGCTGCTCCTCGTGTATTCTTTTCCAGNGGGTATCTTGTCATGATGCTGGGTCGAGAAATTGTTGAACCACTTGATTTTCCTCAGTCTCTGTAAAATTTTCAGTAATTTGGTGGAATCTTTTTTGGCATGGTAAAGAAACTAAATTTGACATTGCTTTGAAATTATTTTTGCTTTCTTCCACTAAGGTAACTGCTGCTGCTCCTCGTGTATTCTTTTCCAGTATTTATCACTAGCAGTGACAGAGATGAAGTTTGGGTCAATATCCCAACATGCTCCCTCTCATTGAAGCCATAAGTGCAGCATATAACCAGCACACTGATTTTGCTGCAGTGCCAATTATTTTGAGCATAGACAAAATTTACTGACGCTGTAGACAGTGAAGGGAACTGTCTTTGACTTACATACACACTGGGTATACGCTTTGATAACTCACTAAATAATTGTACTGTGTGTGTACTGATTGTGTGTGATTGCCGTGAGGGGTTTCTGCACGTACCGCACAACATAGGCTGTATTGTACCAAGTGTAAAGTGCCACAAGATTCCCTCTCTGCACATCAATAACTTTTGTCTCCCCCCACCTGAAACTTACCTCCTCAAACAAAAATAACTCACTGGCACTTGTAGATTACTTTGACTGGTTAAATGAGAAGTGAAACTTGTCTGAGTAGTACCTAAGGTGAAGCAGGGCACTAGTCTCTACCATTGCAAGTAAAACACTGAAAAATATATCCTTCCATTAAATTTAATAAAGAGAAAGTNCACAACATAGGCTGTATTGTACCAAGTGTAAAGTGCCACAAGATTCCCTCTCTGCACATCAATAACTTTTGTCTCCTCTCTCAAACTTACCTCCTCAAACAAAAATAACTCACTGGCACTTGTAGATTACTTTGACTGGTTAAATGAGAAGTGAAACTTGTCTGAGTAGTACCTAAGGTGAAGTAGGGCACTAGTCTCTACCATTGCAAGTAAAACACTGAAAAATATATCCTTCCATTAAATTTAATAAAGAGAAAGTNCAGGGCACTAGTCTCTACCATTGCAAGTAAAACACTGAAAAATATATCCTTCCATTAAATTTAATAAAGAGAAAGTTTATGCAAACTAAGCTGTTCAACATCGAACACACGCTTGCAATCATTAAATTCCTTAAGTCTGCCAAATACATGAAACAGACTCACTGTTCAATCTACAAGATCAACATAAATTATTTTATATTTCCCTTGGTTTCGAGCAGCAACCAGTGAGAATTAGATTCCTATACATTTCAGTGTACTCACATAATAACATTTTTATTAGAGCAGCATATTTATCGTTGAAGCCTAGTCCGAGTAGAAATAAACTAGGCAGGCTAGGAACGGTCTTCCCAGATTTTAGTGCAATATTCACTAATCCAAT
This sequence comes from Clitarchus hookeri, assembly GCA_002778355.1. Taxonomy (NCBI): domain Eukaryota; kingdom Metazoa; phylum Arthropoda; class Insecta; order Phasmatodea; family Phasmatidae; genus Clitarchus; species Clitarchus hookeri. The sequence goes on along the minus strand of NQII01003832.1, from coordinate 128,712 downwards.
CACAGCCAGCATCCACTCTGGAGCTGTCTGAGATGTGGATAACGCGAATGCGTCAATGACGTTTAACTGTCAAAATTGCCTGATAGCTGCCTAAGTCGAGAGTGTTTTATTTACATGGTGACACACCCACCCCACCCACGCATATACTTATCTCTGGTGCTCTCTAAAATACACTTTAAACCAGAAATAAACACACACAAACACCTTTTTACATAAAATAATCAGTTTTCAAATACATTGTGTTCATTTTCATTTCAATTTTAGTAAACATACATTGTTTACTTTTACCATCTTTAGAACCTTAATGTCTGTCAAAACAAATCTTTGAAAAAAGTGACAAACATATATAAAAACTTAAACAAACATCACTTTCCCACAAAAATATTTAGGCCTACATTATACTTAAAAACATTGAAAAATANTATAAAAACTTAAACAAACATCACTTTCCCACAAAAATATTTAGGCCTACATTATACTTAAAAACATTGAAAAATACTTTAAAACACAAAACAATAACATAAACATTATGAATCGCTATAACAGTGTGACAAATGACATGTTTTTTCTTAATTGTATAAACTGTGGATTTTCAAAACGTGACAGAATTTCNGCTATAACAGTGTGACAAATGACATGTTTTTTCTTAATTGTATAAACTGTGGATTTTCAAAACGTGACAGAATTTCTCAAACAATTATGGTAGGCCTATGTACATAAACAGAGTCTGGTATCTGCCAACATGCAATGTTGGTACTGGTACTAGAAATCTTAATCAATTTCATTACATGCACGGTTCATTGTTATTATTTCATAACACCCCTTGGAAAAAATTGTAAGTGCACCAATTCATTTGTTTTATCAACTACAAGGAATGATTAAAAAATGGACACCTTCTCTATGTCCTTCACTCATATTTTTCAAACAAATAATTCTTAACAAAACGTAAAAAAGTTAAATATTTTTATTTTTTAATGCAGCAGCTTGTTAGTACAAAATTTAATTAAGTAATTATTAAAACTAATTAAATTATGTTTGTTTTTTAGGCTTTCTATTTTTGGCTTTTAAATAGAAAAAAATACCAGAAGCAGCTGTGAGTTTTCTTGAAGACTGTTTACTACTTGATCCTTTGCTGAATGAATATGTGTATTGTGTTGTCTTTTCAGTGTTACTTATTCATGCCAGCCCTTCCTCTTGCCATGGTAGGTCTTGGAATGTTAAAACTTGCATGTGCCTTTCTAGTAGCCAAACTTTCTACTTTGTANTGCCTTTCTAGTAGCCAAACTTTCTACTTTGTACCTCTACGTTGTCAGTTTCTTGAAGCATTTTTTTATCCACTCCAAAGTAGAACATGGTTCTGCAGCTGTGAACACAAAAGCAGTCAGATTGCTGAACTTAAATACAGTACTAGTATTTCTGCCACATATTTAGGTAAGTTACCTGTTGTGACCAAATACAATTTTTATAGTTGTCCCAAGTGCAAGTAGCAGAAGTAGGGGGGTGATAGTGTTTGGAACAGTATAGTGGTACCAAACTAGAGGTAATTTTAATGGTACATTATATCACTTCCAAGGTGTTGTTAAAGATGGGCGTGGAAGTTAGTGCAAATATAGCTGCGGATATTTTATTTATGCCTAATTATTTTGAGTCTGACAGGTCATTTAACTTTTGAATTGTGTAAATAAAACTATGGAGGTGACCTAGGAATGAAGAAATGAACTCTTATAGTTATGTTACAATGTACTCCCAAACTAGTTAACCAGGTTGCAGTCCAGATATGCCACTTTTTATTTTGTATTTATTTAATATTCGTTCTGTTGAGTCTTATAAACATGGCTTGAACTTGGATAAATTTTCATACTTTAGGAGGTTCTCCAGAAAGCATTTTTCTGGATTTTTTACTAAATTTTTTAAAACCATTTCATAATATTCCTTTAATCTAATATTTGCATTGAAATTTTTAATAAAATAATTTTTTTCTGATAATTTTAAGCTTTGTTGTGTCTGCAGCATGCGTGAAAAATCTTGAAAAATATATTTTGTTTCATTGTTTGTTTTAAAAATTAAAGTTAAAAATTACAATTGGATGATGTCCATTTCCCCTATAGGAAATTGTATGACAGTCATTCGTATTTTTCTAAACTGATTTTGCTTTGATAAGCACCATTATATGAATCCGTTTTAATTATAAATTTCCTTTTGCTTTGACACAGCCTTTTTTTTTTTTTTGTCCATTTTTTAACAAGCTAAACATTTTTAATGCGCTGCCTAAATTTACATAAAAATACATTCATTGTATTTTCTGTAAGCTTTACAGCATATAAATATATGCCAAATTTTATTTAATGTAGTAGGTTTACATCAGTTATAAAATGAAGAAATGAAGTAAATTATGGAAATATACAAGTCAGATTGTAGAAATAGTGTTTTTACATCATCATTTTATTGAGGAATTGTCAGAATTACATGGCCTTGCTAGGATGGCAATACAGGGAAATAGTTTAGTATTGTGCCAGGGATTCTGAGAACCCATCATTTTCAAACCTCACATGTGCTCTGTGGGTACGAACCCAAGTGGGTACAAGAATGGTTCATCAGTAATTTAAATGTTCAGTCATTCTGTGCATTTCTGCAATGAAAATCTTAAATATGTAACTGATCCATTTTTTCTCTTAAATACTATAACTGAAATACTGAAACAAATCTTCTAAATTATTCTTTTGATTATACCTACGTTGTTGCAATGATACATTATGTCCATTTACAAAGTCAATCTTATATGTACTAAAATTCAATTTGTTTCCCTCTAATCTTGCAACCATTGAAATTTTACGGTAATTGTAAGTACTAAACTAAACTTTTAAGCCAATGAAATGTACATGGTATATATATATACCTAAGCTGCAACGGTAAAACAAAATTCCTTCAAACATATTTGACAGGAAAATTTTCTGAGGGATGAAGTATAGCTGATTTATGTGAATGCAGGAAAGGCTCANACCTCTACGTTGTCAGTTTCTTGAAGCATTTTTTTATCCACTCCAAAGTAGAACATGGTTCTGCAGCTGTGAACACCAAAGCAGTCAGATTGCTGAACTTAAATACAGTACTAGTATTTCTGCCACATATTTAGGTAAGTTACCTGTCGTGACCAAATACAATTTTTATAGTTGTCCCAAGTGCAAGTAGCAGAAGTAGGGGGGTGATAGTGTTTGGAACAGTATAGTGGTACCAAACTAGAGGTAATTTTAATGGTACATTATATCACTTCCAAGGTGTTGTTAAAGATGGGCGTGGAAGTTAGTGCAAATATAGCTGCGGATATTTTATTTATGCCTAATTATTTTGAGTCTGACAGGTCATTTAACTTTTGAATTGTGTAAATAAAACTATGGAGGTGACCTAGGAATGAAGAAATGAACTCTTATAGTTATGTTACAATGTACTCCCAAACTAGTTAACCAGGTTGCAGTCCAGATATGCCACTTTTTATTTTGTATTTATTTAATATTCGTTCTGTTGAGTCTTATAAACATGGCTTGAACTTGGAAAAATTTTCATACTTTAGGATGTTCTCCAAAAAGCATTTTTCTGGATTTTTTACTAAATTTTTTAAAACTATTTCATAATATTCTTTTAATCTAATATTTGCATTGAAATTTTTAATAAAATAATTTTTTTCTGATAATTTTAAGCTTTGTTGTGTCTACAGCATGCGTGAAAAATCTTGATATATAAGCAAAGGTACAAAAATATTTTTTGTTTCATTGTTTGTTTTAAAAATTAAAGTTAAAAATTACAATTGGATGATGTCCATTTCCCCTATAGGAAATTGTATGACAGTCATTCATATTTTTCTAAACTGATTTTGCTTTGATAAGCACCATTATATAAATCCGTTTTAATTATAAATTTCCTTTTGCTTTGACACAGCCTTTTTTTTTTTTGTCCATTTTTTAACAAGCTAAACATTTTTAATGCACTGCCTAAATTTACATAAAAATACATTCATTGTATTTTCTGTAAGCTTTACAGCATATAAATATATGCCAAATTTTATTTAATGTAGTAGGTTTACATCAGTTATAAAATGAAGAAATGAAGTAAATTATGGAAATATACAAGTCAGATTGTAGAAATAGTGTTTTTACATCATCATTTTATTGAGGAATTGTCAGAATTACATGGCCTTGCTAGGATGGCAATACAGGGAAATAGTTTAGTATTGTGCCAGGGATTCTGAGAACCCATCATTTTCAAACCTCACATGTGCTCTGTGGGTACGAACCCAAGTGGGTACAAGAATGGTTCATCAGTAATTTAAATGTTCAGTCATTCTGTGCATTTCTGCAATGAAAATCTTAAATATGTAACTGATCCATTTTTTCTCTTAAATACTATAACTGAAATACTGAAACAAATCTTCTAAATTATTCTTTTGATTATACCTACGTTGTTGCAATGATACATTATGTCCATTTACAAAGTCAATCTTATATGTACTAAAATTCAATTTGTTTCCCTCTAATCTTGCACCCATTGAAATTTTACGGTAATTGTAAGTACTAAACTAAACTTTTAAGCCAATGAAATCTACATGGTATATATATACCTAAGCTGCAACGGTAAAACAAAATTTCTTCAAACATATTTGACAGGAAAATTTTCTGAGGGATGAAGTATAGCTGATTTATGTGAATGCAGGAAAGGCTCANTCTTCAAACATATTTGACAGGAAAATTTTCTGAGGGATGAAGTATAGCTGATTTATGTGAATGCAGGAAAGGCTCAATTGTGGGTATATTTACATCGGTTTACATTACAATAATACTGACAGGTGTAGTTAACAAGATTAACATTTTGTAATTTCATAACACAGTTGATATTCACTTTTGAGTTTGCTTACTGCAAGTATATTTATGTTTACTAGAGTGTTACAGTGTAGCGCTAGTCAGTATTAAGTACTTATTCTGCAAGCATGATTATATCATATGTTTTGTAATGTTGTTGTAGAGTTGCACTTTGAAATATTATTTGTAGATGTTAGTGCACTTTAAATTTTTGGTTTCTTTCAGTTCTATTTCTTTTTGTTTTTTTCTTGTGTTTGGCTGCTTTCCGCCGGACAGTCAGTCAAGATGCCGTCTGGCGTAGGCGCATCTTATAGGTCTCTTGCAGACGATGTCTACAAGAGCACGACGATAGAGGAGAGCAAGTTTAGCATGTTAGAATCAGTGAAGAAAGCGTTTAGCTTTGCAAGCCCTAGTTCTCCCGCGAGATCGGAGCCCCTCATCCCCAGTCAGCAACGACCCCAGCCACAGGTGGTGCCCAGGTAATATATTAAATGTTGTGTTGCGTTCTGCTTTACCAAGGGTCTGGGATCTACGTTCATCGTGTAGTTTAGGAGCATTGGCCAATATGCATGGTTGTGGGGTTCGTGGTTAGTGGTTTAGAAAAGAACATTTGTGTTTTTGTTGGAGACAAAAATTATTGTAGTATCCATTATGTTTTGCATAGTTTGAAATGTGATAGAAGCCCCCAAACAATTGTATATATTTACTCACCCTTTGCATTTTACATACAGAGTAGGTATGTGATTATACAGGAAGTCCGAAAAGTCTCGCACCATAGGAGAAAACTAGTGGTGATGATTTTTTCTGTTTTCTGGTGAACCATGCTGACTCTGAAGGATCGTGTTGAGATCATTTTACTCTGTGGATGTGTCGGTTGGTCACAGAGTGCAGCGGCAGTAGGATACTCCACCAGAGATTCGGGAAACTACCTTGGCGAAGTTTTGCACCAGTCTAAAAAAGTAGGTAAGGTACACAAGTTTGGATCTGAACATAACAAAGATCGCTATCCATTATCTCTTGAATAAAGATTATTTCCATCCATAGCTGAAGATGATCCTGACCATCTGGTGGAAATGTGCGAATGATTTCTTGATCAAATAAACACTGTGGCATACTTTCTTGTTTCCGGTGAACCAAATCTTCTTTATGTACAGTTCCAAACTTGTGTACCAGACTTTTTTGGGTTGGTGCAAAACTTTGCCAAGACAGTTTCACAGATCTGTGGTGGAGTATTGGGATGACTTGATCGTTGAAAATCTGTGACAGATCCAGTCTTTTAAATTTGTTCAACAATCAGCTGACCGTACTATGCTGCACCTGTCTGTCGGGGTGGCACCTGTTAAATTCTTCTGCTACTGCTCTCTGTGATTAACCCTCACAGCAGAGTAAAATTATCTCCACATGATCCTCCAGAGTTTACATGGTTCAGTTGAAAACAGATATAATTATTACCATTAGTTTTCTGCCATTGTGCCAGACTTTTCGAAAAGCATATATAATGTGGGTCTGCATGTGGTTGGTGGGTGTGTGTTTGTGAGAGAGTGCATGTATGTGTGTATGTATATGTATATATAGTGTAAATTCTTGGGGGTCCCTGGNGGTGTGTGTTTGTGAGAGAGTGCATGTATGTGTGTATGTATATGTATATATAGTGTAAATTCTTGGGGGTCCCTGGGAAATTTGTACCCAGTGGAATATTAGTTCAATTCAAAATTTATTTAATCCATTGTTATTTGAAGAAATTTGGTGTAGTGTCATCTAAATAAATGTTACTTCTATAGAATTTTGGGTAAAACAAGCTTTACAGGGCTGACATGTTTATGGTTTGGTTTTGGTGAGAAGGTTTGTTAACTGTTACTGCTTAACTGGTTGCAGTGCTATGTTTTGGAATATAGCAATATATTTGTGCGAATANCAAGGTTTGTTAACTGTTACTGCTTAACTGGTTGCAGTGCTATGTTTTGGAATATAGCAATATATTTGTGCGAATACAAGATAAAATTAGGATTTCTTGGTCATTTAACCCCTGGTATCAAATTTCATTGTCACAGGTTTTGGAGGTGCATTAAAAAATTTCAGTACTAATTAGCTGGTGAGGGGGTGTATTGAATTTTGGGGGTGTACATATGTATAAAATTTAAGAAGCAAGCACTTTTCTTTGTATATTATGGCATTATTTTTGGAAGTTGGTGAGTGCTGACTAGCGGAACTAATTACTCACCAATCACAATGTTTAGTACCATCTGATCCAAAGTGGTCATTTTAATATTTGAGTTAAATAGTTACTGCAGTGCATGAAGTTTCAACTCTGAAAGCACTAGCCAGACTGAAATGTTTGGTTGTAACTATTTTATATTCATGATTCTGAAAATGTCTCGTCCCCATCGCCGAGTGTATTAACATGCTGAAATAGGAAGGCATATTCTAGGTTTATGAATAGAGGTATGTGAATGTCGCTGGCNCGCCGAGTGTATTAACATGCTGAAATAGGAAGGCATATTCTAGGTTTATGAATAGAGGTATGTGAATGTCGCTGGCGCGGTAGACTCCAATCACGTATACTCTACGAGCAATCATGCTGTCACCATGGAGTAGCCAACGAATGAACAATTGTGGCCTGAGCCTGTAAAGGACTGAGAAATCTGGGCATGTGGCAAATAAATCCACAAAATTCATGTACCTTTAGTTATGNCGCCGAGTGTATTAACATGCTGAAATAGGAAGGCATATTCTAGGTTTATGAATAGAGGTATGTGAATGTCGCTGGCACGGTAGACTCCAATCACGTATACTCTACGAGCAATCATGCTGTCACTATGGAGTAGCCAACGAATGAACAATTGTAACCTGAGCCTGTAAAGGACTGAGAAATCTGGGCATGTGGCAAATAAATCCACAAAATTCATGTACCTTTAGTTATGANCCTGAGCCTGTAAAGGACTGAGAAATCTGGGCATGTGGCAAATAAATCCACAAAATTCATGTACCTTTAGTTATGAATGTTAAAAATAATAATAATAAAGACAGTACTCTATGTTGCGCAGAAGAAAATGATATAATTGATGTATCATCATGCTGGTTCTTCTTGCTAACCAAGTAACTTTATTCAGAATACCAGACAATCTGCGACCGTGGGCAGACTGTCCCTCTTATAGTTTGAAAAATCAAGGGGTCACTGGATTTTTTTAGTCACCAGCCTTGAAAATTTGGTTGCCAATGATAACCTGGGGACTGAAAATTTTGCACCGTAAGTTACCATACCTGACACTAATGTGATAGATATTCCAGTAACATCCTCTCTAATAGTTTACACTTTCAATATCAAGCAAACCAAAATGTTTACATCTCTTAGTTTTCCTGTTTCGTTTTTGATGCTAGAATTATACATTATATAGCCATTTATCATCAGATACTCTTAGCAATGTACTTTATCAGGATGTTATGGTGTCTGTCTGATGTAAGCCTGCCTTTTACTACTGTCACAGCCTCTACCCTTCGAGGAAGACTTTTAATTTTCAAAAAATCTATGGTAGGTGGCTGCAGGAGTTTGGTTCCATTTCTTCAGCAGATAAACAGCTTTATAGTATTTTTTGGGTGGTTTGGTCCGACTTTCAACTGACTCTCCAACTCGTCTGTAATATAACATCACTATGACTCNTAGTATTTTTTGGGTGGTTTGGTCCGACTTTCAACTGACTCTCCAACTCGTCTGTAATATAACATCACTATGACTCATTTATTAAATTTTACTTCTCTTATAAAAAAATGCTATGTCCACCTACCCCATCTTGATTATGGCACCTTTATACAGTTTAAATTATTGTGTTTGTCCCCAGTTACAAATCAATAGTGGCTGAGGTTCTTAAAAGATCCCAGTACTTGGGATTAACATAAGGCAGACGACAGCGTGAAAATAATGTACAATTCTTCCACTCACATAAAGTAAGTCCTAAAGCAAAGAAAGGTCACTCATCAAAGTCTGGNTAGTATTTTTTGGGTGGTTTGGTCCGACTTTCAACTGACTCTCCAACTCGTCTGTAATATAACATCACTATGACTCGTTTATTAAATTTTACTTCTCTTATAAAAAAAATGCTATGTCCACCTACCCCATCTTGATTATGGCACCTTTATACAGTTTAAATTATTGTGTTTGTCCCCAGTTACAAATCAATAGTGGCTGAGGTTCTTAAAAGATCCCAGTACTTGGGATTAACATAAGGCAGACGACAGCATGAAAATAATGTACAATTCTTCCACTCACATAAAGTAAGTCCTAAAGCAAAGAAAGGTCACTCATCAAAGTCTGGCCCAAACTACATAAAATTGGGTGATAAAAATATGTGTCTGGGCACAAATACAAACATAAATAGGCTGACGGAATAAACAAACCATACTTGATGGCAGGTACACACCTGTACATAGTAGAAAATTGGAGCTCTTTGCTTCTTTCTTGACAAATAATAGGTATGCTATTTAAATTCTACAATGCTAGAACAGCAACTATCATGAGAAAACGTGTGCACAGAAAAAAAACGGCCTAGAAGAAAGTTAAGGAGCCCGTCTACCAAGAGCTATTTTTGGCATGTGCGGCAGAGAAGCGAGAGAGGTAAGGGAGACACTGCCACACGTTAAATGCGGTAGCACCACTAAGTGCAAGGCTGTGAACTGGCATGCAGTGTTCTAGTCATGCTGAGTGTACCTATGGGACTTTCAGCAGTGACCCTATAATTTTATTTGTGGAAAGTCTGTGGCAGTGTTCAATGCAGGGCCTTTGAGTACTTTTATATGTTTCTTATATACAGCTCTTTGTAAACATTGGTTTTTAGCTATGTTGGAGTTCTCCAAAGTGGTGTTTTCTAATATGCGTGATATCTTGAAAGCACTCAACAGCCTTTGTCTGAAGTATATGTTCTTTTCGTAGATCAGCACATTAACTTCACTTTTAATAGTTTCATAGAAAAACCAAGTATTTAAACCATGCTAGGGGGCCGCGGTCAGCCTGTTCGCCTCTCACCAAGGCGAACCGGTTTCATTCCCCGGTTGGGTTACCGGATTTTTGTATGTAAGAATTGTGCCGGATATTGCTACTGGTTGGCTGTTTTTCTGAAGGATCTCTTGTTTCCCGTGCCCTTTCATTATGGCGCTGCTCCGTACCTCAATCATCCTCATCGTCTTTCAAGACCTCACTGTTAAGAGCTGCCCAAATCTCTTCACTCACTCAAACGCACTACAATGCAGTTTAAGCACCAGGTAGGTAGAATCCTCAAGTATATAAAATAGAATTTAGAATTTACACATGCTGTAAAGAATGTACAATGCACAGATCATTCCCAAAAGTGCAACATTTTCCACCAAGAACATGTCACCTACCTGCCTTGGCGTGCTCACAGAATGGGATATACACTCTCTGATCAAGAGTATCTGGACACCCATGCAAAACTGTCCTATAAGTGTATCTTGTGTATTCAGGCAGTCCTCGACTTGCATACATTCAAGATTGGTGCAACTCTCTCTTTCATACATAACATATTATCACCTCTATATCCACTTTCATACGACCGATTTGGTCTTTCATACATCTAGCAGCCTACCAACATAACTGTTAGTTGCCATCTAACGCTGCCTGCCAAGTTTTCCAGCCTTCGCAGATCATATGTTTTGGATGTTAAGATATGGCTGTCATCTTGGTACAATACAAATGAGTGCTTCTTTTAAAATAATATACAAATCTCTGAAAAACTTTTACATAGTTTTTACAACCTACAAAGTAAAATGTTACATTTTTGCAACAATTTTACAGAAAGTAGGAAGCATATTTAACTACCTTATTTATTCACGTAGTACTTGCAGTCAAATACGTATACAGGTGTTGAAAATCAACATTTCAGGTAAGAAAGTATTGCACATGTATATTTATTCGTGATTTTCAATGAAGTACTTGTTAAAAATAATATATTTAATATATATAATTATTTTTTTTATTTAAATGGAAACCCTCTTTTTACTTGCATATATATGATTCAACTTTCATGCTTTCAACCTTCACACACATCCTCAGGAACACATTATGTATGAAAGTAGAGGACTGCCTGTACTGCCCAGTAGCATACATCAATAATGCTGGCATTTATTACAGCTCTAACCCTGCGTGGCAGACTGTCAACCAGGTGTCTGAACATCTCCTGGGGAATGGCCAATTATTTTTTTCTGCAGCATAGTGTAGTAAGTAATGTGGGTCATTGGGGTCAGGCCCTCTGTCACCGTTTGAGTTCATCCCAGAAGTGTTTGTTGGGATTGAGGTTAGGCTCTGTGCTGGCCAGTCCATTTCTGGAATTCTGTTGTCCACAAACCATTCGTGAACAGACCATTTTTTAATGGCGGGGAGAATTGTCATCCTGCAACACATCATCTCCGAACCTGATCTACTAAAGACAACACAGCCAGTTCAAAATATCTATATAGCCTTCTGCTTTTAACATTCCCCGTAGTACAGGTGCATAATCCTAAATCCAAGATCCTTGGAACCAGGGGCATTTCAAATTTCTGAATATTTATAATTTTATAATTTCAGATGTAATGATAGGTTATGTTATAGAAGTTCAGGGAACACATTAAAAAACATATTGTTTGGTTATGAACATACAGTAAAATATGTTATTGCAAAAAAATATTTTTTAAAAAGCAAGAATAAAATGGTTTTCTCAAATTTTAAAATGCACAAATCACATCACGCAAGCANGTGAAAATAATGTACAATTCTTCCACTCACATAAAGTAAGTCCTAAAGCAAAGAAAGGTCACTCATCAAAGTCTGGCCCAAACTACATAAAATTGGGTGATAAAAATATGTGTCTGGGCACAAATACAAACATAAATAGGCTGACGGAATAAACAAACCATACTTGATGGCAGGTACACACCTGTACATAGTAGAAAATTGGAGCTCTTTGCTTCTTTCTTGACAAATAATAGGTATGCTATTTAAATTCTACAATGCTAGAACAGCAACTATCATGAGAAAACGTGTGCACAGAAAAAAAACGGCCTAGAAGAAAGTTAAGGAGCCCGTCTACCAAGAGCTATTTTTGGCATGTGCGGCAGAGAAGCGAGAGAGGTAAGGGAGACACTGCCACACGTTAAATGCGGTAGCACCACTAAGTGCAAGGCTGTGAACTGGCATGCAGTGTTCTAGTCATGCTGAGTGTACCTATGGGACTTTCAGCAGTGACCCTATAATTTTATTTGTGGAAAGTCTGTGGCAGTGTTCAATGCAGGGCCTTTGAGTACTTTTATATGTNGCAGTGACCCTATAATTTTATTTGTGGAAAGTCTGTGGCAGTGTTCAATGCAGGGCCTTTGAGTACTTTTATATGTATCTTATATACAGCTCTTTGTTAACATTGGTTTTTAGCTATGTTGGAGTTCTCCAAAGTGGTGTTTTCTAATATGCGTGATATCTTGAAAGCACTCAACAGCCTTTGTCTGAAGTATATGTTCTTTTCGTAGATCAGCACACTAGCTGCACTTTTAATAGTTTCATAGAAAAACCAAGTATTTAAACCATGCTAGGGGGCCGCGGTGGCAGAGCGGTCAGCCTGTTCGCCTCTCACCAAGGCGAACCGGTTTCATTCCCCGGTTGGGTTACCGGATTTTTGTATGTAAGAATTGTGCCGGATATTGCTACTGGTTGGCTGTTTTTCTGAAGGATCTCTTGTTTCCCGTGCCCTTTCATTATGGCGCTGCTCCGTACCTCAATCATCCTCATCGTCTTTCAAGACCTCACTGTTAAGAGCTGCCCAAATCTCTTCACTCACTCAAACACACTACAATGCAGTTTAAGCACCAGGTAGGTAGAATCCTCAAGTATGTAAAATAGAATTTAGAATTTACACATGCTGTAAAGAATGTACAATGCACAGATCATTCCCAAAAGTGCAACATTTTCCACCAAGAACATGTCACCTACCTGCCTTGGCATGCTCACAGAATGGGATATACACTCTCTGATCAAGAGTATCTGGACACCCATGCAAAACTGTCCTATAAGTGTATCTTGTGTATTCAGGCAGTCCTCGACTTGCAACATTCGAGATTGGTGCAACTCTCTCTTTTATACATAACATATTATCACCTCTATATCCACTTTCATACGACCGATTTGGTCTTTCATACATCTAGCAGCCTACCAACATAACTGTTAGTTGCCATCTAACGCTGCCTGCCAAGTTTTCCAGCCTTCGCAGATCATATGTTTTGGATGTTAAGATATGGCTGTCATCTTGGTACAATACAAATGAGTGCTTCTTTTAAAATAATATACAAATCTCTGAAAAACTTTTACATAGTTTTTACAACCTACAAAGTAAAATGTTACATTTTTGCAACAATTTTACAGAAAGTAGGAAGCATATTTAACTACCTTATTTATTCACGTAGTACTTGCAGTCAAATACGTATACAGGTGTTGAAAATCAACATTTCAGGTAAGAAAGTATTGCACATGTATATTTATTCGTGATTTTCAATGAAGTACTTGTTAAAAATAACATGTGTATCAATTAAATATATATATAATTATTTTTTTTATTTAAATGGAAACCCTCTTTTTACTTGCGTATATATGATTCAACTTTCATGCTTTCAACCTTCGCACACATCCTCAGGAACACATTATGTATGAAAGTAGAGGACTGCCTGTACTGCCCAGTAGCATACATCAATAATGCTGGCATTTATTACAGCTCTAACCCTGCGTGGCAGACTGTCAACCAGGTGTCTGAACATCTCCTGGGGAATGGCCAATTATTTTTTTCTGCAGCATAGTGTAGTAAGTAATGTGGGTCATTGGGGTCAGGCCCTCTGTCACCGTTTGAGTTCATCCCAGAAGTGTTTGTTGGGATTGAGGTTAGGCTCTGTGCTGGCCAGTCCATTTCTGGAATTCTGTTGTCCACAAACCATTCGTGAACAGACCATTTTTTAATGGCGGGGAGAATTGTCATCCTGCAACACATCATCTCCGAACCTGATCTACTAAAGACAACACAGCCAGTTCAAAATATCTATATAGCCTTCTGCTTTTAACATTCCCCGTAGTACAGGTGCATAATCCTAAATCCAAGATCCTTGGAACCAGGGGCATTTCAAATTTCTGAATATTTATAATTTCATAATTTCAGATGTAATGATAGGTTATGTTATAGAAGTTCAGGGAACACATTAAAAAACATATTGTTTGGTTATGAACATACAGTAAAATATGTTATTGCAGAAAAATATTTTTTAAAAAGCAAGAATAAAATGGTTTTCTCAAATTTTAAAATGCACAAATCACATCACGCAAGCANGAAAAATATTTTTTAAAAAGCAAGAATAAAATGGTTTTCTCAAATTTTAAAATGCACAAATCACATCACGCAAGCATTCAGTAAAATGTGCTGCTCAAAGTTAATAAAACATTTGGTGACAAAGGGAGAAAAAGTTTTTTGCTTCTGGGTATACCATTTTATTTGGCAGATGGCTGCCTATTCATTAAAATTAATATTTCATACAAAAATTATTGTGGTTTTATGTGGGAGATGTTTATATATAGTCTCCACAGTGGAGAAAAATGCACTTTGACATGCAACTTCTAAATTTTTAGACGTGAAAGTTATTCAATTTTGATTGTTACATGCGTAGCAATTTTACAAAGTCATTCTTGTTAGGGGATCTTCTGTATACTGTGTGATGCAGAACCAAAACACTTGTAGAGCTACCCACTTATACATTCATATTTTGTTTCATGCACGAAATAATTCAAGATAATGCTGCATGTCTACACCATTAATCTAGGTGGACACAAATGGATAGATGACATTGCGAGTCAACATGTGCTGTATCTGTAAACAAAATCTGATTTAAGTTGAAAAATGTATGTCTTTCTGTAAAAACTGCATTGAACATTTAATAATTAATCTCATTTTGGAAGACACTGGGTAAAATAATCTTCGTAATGCTGGTAGCGTATAGGCCACCAGGACAGGCATGGCAGGCAATTGAGATGATCAAGGAGAGGGTTGATAGACTAAAGGNAGAGTCGAAATATACCACTTTCTGGAGTTTTTTTTCTTATTTTCAGAAAAGCCCCTAAACTAGAAAATTACCGACTAAAGGACAGGCAGTGGGCGGTTGTAGCAGCAGATCTAAATATGCCAGGTGTGAGATGGATTGAGGGCGCAGNCGACTAAAGGACAGGCAGTGGGCGGTTGTAGCAGCAGATCTAAATATGCCAGGTGTGAGATGGATTGAGGGCGCAGAAGGGATGGACAGCATGATGCAGAGAATGACAACGCAGTTAGTCAACAGAGGCTTGGTCCAGGTAGTAGAAAAACATACTAGGTGGAATGAAGAGGGTTTTGGGTCAGTGCTAGATGTGGTGTTGGTCAGGNATACTAGGTGGAATGAAGAGGGTTTTGGGTCAGTGCTAGATGTGGTGTTGGTCAGGCCTGGGAATGCTGTAGTTGGTGCAATAGTATTGGATGGCATAAGCAATCATGATATTCCTGTTGTGGAAATTGGGCTTGGCAGAATGAGGGAAGAGCAAACGGCAGACAGGTTGGTGTGGCAGAATGGGAGAGGAGATAAGGAGGGGGCAGAAATTTTCCTGAGGGATATTTCTGAAGATTGTAGGATGAATTTAGAAGAATAATAGAGGTTATGTTGGAGAAATGTATGCCTAAGAAAAGATTACGGTTTGGGGGAGATCCACCATATTATGGACAGAAGATTCAAAAAATGAAGAGGAAGTGTAGAAAATTACATGCAAAGTGGAGAAATTAAGGGATGGTAAGAGCTAAGGAATTGATGAAACAAATGGGAAGGGGATTTGAAAGGATGATCAAACTGGCGAAGAATAAATTTTTAGGGAAGATGGTGGAAGAATGAAAAGGAAAGGAATGGGGGAAATTGTTTAGGTATGTTAAGAAGGTAAAGGGAGGAGAGGAAGGTATCCCTCTGCTGAAAGGTAGGGATGGCAGGACTGTGTCAAATGATGAAGAAAAATCGGAGAAGTTGCAAGGCCAGTACTTGTCGGTGTTTGAGGCAAAGGAAGATTGGAAAAAGGAGGCTAATAGGGATTAGGGGTTGTTTAGTAAGTTTAAGATGAGGGAGTGGGAGATAGCAATGGTAATCAGGGGGTTAAAGAGCAGTAAGGCAGTGGGACCAGATGGGATAGGGAACGCAGCACTTAAGTTTGGTGGGAGAGAGTTAGTGAAATATTTGGAGGTGTTGTTTAGCAAATCCTTAGGAGAGGGTAAGTTGCCACAAGGTTGGGAGGATGCATTGGTGCTCCCAATACACAAGCAGGGGGAGGTTTGGCAGCTACAGACCGGTGAGTCTCGCATCGAGTACAGGAAAGGTGATGAAGAGGCTGGTGGTTCAGTATGTGGTGAATGTTATGAACAAGAGAAATTGGTTGGAGGAGTCACAACATGGTTTCAGAAAAAGACACTCATGTGAGACGCAGCGGGCTGGGCTGTTATTAGAGGATCTGGTGTAGGCAGTTGATGAGGGGAAGCAGGGTGATGCCTGCTTCATTGATTTTGAGAAGACATTTGACAAGGTGCCCCATGGGAATATGATGAAGAAAGTGGATGAGCTGATACCGACAAGTGGGTAGTGGAATGGATTGGGGACATCCTCAGAGGGTGCAGACAGAGGGTGAAAGTGGGGGAGGCAACACCGGAGGAAGGAGAGGTTACATCAAGGGTGCTGCAGGGAAGCGTGCTGGGCTCTTTGTTGTTTACTATAATGGTAAATGACATGGGTTTGGGGATTAGGGGAAAAATAAGATTGTTTGCAGATGATTGTATATTGTATGCAGTTGTAGGAGGAGGTGAAAACTTGCAGGCAGACATTGACAGGATATGGTTATGGTTGTGGACCATGGAGAATGAAATGAAGATAAATGTAAGAAAAACTAAGGTAGTGAGGTTTACATGGAAGAAGGGGATAGGCAGGGACATGTACAGATGGGAGGATTATGAGATAGAAGAAGCAGCAGAATATAAGTATCTAGGGATTGTATTGCAGGGAGACCTGGGATGGAAAAAACAGAAAGAGAGGGTGGTTGCAAAGGGAGGAAGGGCTTTGGGTATGTAGGAAAGGTTCTGAAGGGAAGTCAGCAGTGAGGTGAAGGAGAAGGCATATGTTATAATGGTACGACCTATGTTAGAATATGCGGCAGCAATATGGGACCCGTACGTGGAGGTGGAGGTGAGAGAGCTAGAGAAGGTGCAAAGAAGGACAGCAAGGTGGGTGATGGGTAAGTGGAGAAGACAGGGGCAGGATGTTGAGGACAAAGGGAACTATAGACCATCAGTGATGATTAAAGAAATGGAGTGGAGCTCGTTGATGGAAGGCTGGTCAGGATGTATAGGATGTTGAATTGTGAGGGAGGGTGAGGAAGGTTACACTGCCAGCTAAGTAAGGGGGTGTTTAGAGGGAGAGGAAACAACAGTGAGAAGCTTCAGAGTGTGTGGAGGAGAATGGAGTAGGGTAGGCAGTCTATGTTTGTGAGGTCTTTGAGGGAGTGGAATGTGTTAAGGGAGGAATTGGTATTTGTGAGGGAGGTTGCAAAGTTCAGGAAGGGCATGGAAGTGGAGTTTGGTCGGGTAAGGGGGAGGTGAGAGAGCTCGCCATTGGGTTGGTAGCCCAATTGCGGATTATTATTATCATACAGTACCTAAAGTAAGCACACATTTTGAATGTTAAAATTTAAATATTTTTACATAACTCCTGTGGGTTGAAATTGAATAACATACAGTAAAGTGAAAGATACACTAATGTGAAGTATGTTGTATCAGAATTTTACTGTACTATATACTTGCAGCATTTGTAAAATTAAGGTGTGTATCATATATCTTCAACACATCTCATATTGTTGGGTAGTAAATGGCCACACAAAGTACATTAAAAAAAATTTGTAAAAAAATTAGTGCCATAAACCTTTAAATTGTATTACAGTTACATAAAAAACTGCAGGGATGTGAGAATTTTTTTACATACGTTTTAACTTGTGTCCTTAATGATGCAATACACGGTTTCATGTCATATTAAATTTACTTATGTAAAAGTGGTATTTCTGGGAGGGAGAACGTCTAAATTAAACATGACAAACCAGCTGCTATGGTACAATGCACAATCAAACTTGTGATTGTCGTAAAAATGCAACCACCCTAAGTTACATGGCTAAGCTGTGATTCTGCTTGAACTTGGTGCAGTGTAAATATAACTTTCGTATTTAACATTGCTAACGTAGTGGACTTAATGAACATGGAACTTTGTACTCTCCACCTTGTTTATTTTCAATTATGGGAAACTAACAAAGTTAATATGCAGGCCATAAAAGGCCATCAATACTTTAGTAACGAATACACAACACAAACTATCCACTCTCAAGACGTCGCTGTTAAGAGCCAACCATATCTCTTCACTGTCTTCTTTACAAACTATCCAGAAATATAAATCTAATAAAATCACTAACCATACAGTACGACTGTTCAGCATACTGGAGTATAGTAAACATGTCATAAACGTAAAGAAAAAAACTAAACAACTAAACTTCATGTTCAAATGTATTATCTGTATTGAATACTTTAACACCTATGATACAAAATGAAACAAGTGAACATATTAATACTATTAGCCAACACACATTTTGTCAGATATTTGATTTTATCGGTTAGTGTTAATACAAAGACTGTGATCATATCACTTCTTTTAAGAAAGGTAAATAAGTTTCTTTCTTTTCATATGTATTTCTGCATTGTACACAAGCCTAGATTTAAAGGAGAGGTAAAATGTAATTGAATACAGAACCATATCATGGTATGTTCAATTTTATCACGAAATATTCATTTAACATGCTGATTTAAATTACTGATGTCTTACGTATACACATCCCTTTTATATAAATTATGGAATGTTTTTTGGTTCACTGTTAGAATTTGGTATTTTCTATGTGTATGCCGAAGAAAATTATTTTAATCATTGTACAGGATGGATCTTCCAAAAAAAAATAAGTATGTTGTAATGACGCAGTATTCTTAATTTTCGGGACACGTGTTTTATTTTCTTTAGCTTTGCGAAGCTTCATAATATTTTTATTGGGTTTGGAGTTAAAAGCAGTGGTGGTTCGTTTACCGTGATACTTTGTTTATTTGGCAGACATTTGCTGTTTTACGTTTATCAGGAGTCCGGTTATCATTTCGTTTTGAACGTCTTAGTTTTCAGTTTTTTTGTTAAGCGTCAGCATTATTTAGAAACTTTCAGACAGTCGATAGTTTGTTTGTACGGCACAGTTTTGATAACGCATAGAGAGTGTGCGTGGCAGCCCATGCCAGGCCCTTATCTCAGGAGAGGGGGGGTGATAGGCAGCACAAATACACGTGTGCCTGTAGTCAGTTGGAAGTCAGTCGGCGGCGAGGGCAGTTGGAAGTCAGTCGGCGGCGAGGTCAGTTGGAAGGCAGTTGCCCTTCAGTCCAGTCATACAATGCTCGCCTAGGCCGCGTCGGGCGTGACAATAACCGCCACATCGGCAACTAGACTTTGCTATATTATTTCTCTGCCGGTGTGGGAGGTCGCTGCATTTCATATTTCTTCGGGTCAGTTTGTAAGAAACGTAATAATTCTTAAACAACTGTGGCTCTGTTCTGCCCATCTCTATTTATCTGTGAACGGTTCGGACTCTGCCTATATGAACTTCGGAAGTGAACTGTGTCACTAAAATGATAAATAAAAGTATAGAACAAATACTCTGGAACTTGACTTTATTTCATATGTAATTGGCGTCCATTGTACAGAGTCTCGTGTTCCACCTCTGAGCTAGTTGAGTGCAAGTCGGCCACTTGATAATCGGGTTTGTAACTGGCGCGCCCAACGTTACGATGTAATAGTTAAGTTTATTCTGCATAGCATGTTGCAACTTTTTTTTTTTTTTAATATGTGTTATTTGTCAGCTGTAGAGAATGTAGTGATAGGGTCAAGGTATAACAAAATATTCATGGTTGTATAGAAATTCTGATATGCAGCATTGCTGAAAGAGTAGTAAATATCAACATCCATAAAGGCAAATAAAGTAATGTGCAACACGTTTAAAACTATTTGGATGTAAGTTTTTCACATGTGTAATATTAACTGGTTTACATAGCTATACATATATGCAAAATTTCTTGATAGCAGACAATTAAGTTACTGTTCTAGTAGTATTGGTCCAGTAATAGTATAGGCCTTGATAGCCTTTGAACTTGGATATGCTTGTAAAAAAAGTTGGGAAATAGTATTTTTAGTTGGATTCAAGAATGTTACTAGACACATGTCATGTAAATATCTGATCCATACATACATACATACATACATACATACACACACACACACACACACTTCGGGTCAGCAGTTTTTCTCTCTGGTGAACCACTTTGTCGGATAAAATACACTTTTCCAGCCAATGAAAACCAGTGGGTTACATCAGAATACTATGATAAAAATAATATTGTAAAGTAGAAATAAACAGTATTAAGTGTATGCATGTAAAGGGCTAAAAAGTATACAAAATTCATGTGCATATATTGATGCAACATAGGTAATTCAACTCCAGACTTTTTTTTTGTATTATCATTGGAGGTTTACAAACATTCCAACAATTATGACTGGTGAATTTTTTTTAACAACATTGTCTGTTAGTTAGGAAGATTAAAAAAACATCTAACACTGGTTCCTCCTAAATGGTTGTTTCTTCACGACCGAAAACAATGCTTCNTTTAGGAAGATTAAAAAAACATCTAACACTGGTTCCTCCTAAATGGTTGTTTCTTCACGACCGAAAACAATGCTTCTCAACAAAAGTCTTACTGCGGATATTTAAAGCAATAAGACAATTTTATAGTGCAATTAAGGTCTTGGTAAATTTTCATTATGTGGCCTGCCTGCTTAGTAAGTAGAGTGTAAAAATTTTCAAATTTTTGGTATACTTGTTTCCAAATGTACTGTAATTTATGTAATCTATTCTGTATGTTTTTTCAAAACATCCTTTATATCAGGGAAGTAATTAGTGTTGACAATATGATTAATATTTTTTCTCAAAATTAGGCCACCATTCTGAAATATGTGAATCTATTTTTGTCACCTAATAAAAGTAAAATAATTCCTCAGATTGATTTTTACTTTTATTTAGAAAATAATTCAATAATGTTTTGAGGAACGAAAGAAAGGGTACATTATTTCTTTAATCCTATATAAAATGGCTACATGACTTGTTAATATACTGTATTTTACATGGAGAGAAGACATAGCAACAACATTTTTTGTACGGTTGACAAGGTTAAGGGCAGCATAGTTAAGAGAGACATGTTAACTGTACTTTCACCGCAGTCCATGCTGAAGATGACTGTCAGAAAAAACCTTGAACATACCAATATATTTTATAGAAGCAATTAACTGATTTTTATGTTAATTTAGATGATTTCATGTGTAATGATCCAATATTGTCAGCAATTTTGAATCCTGAACAGTTTAGATTTTGTTAAAAATGTCTTTCAAGAAAGTAAATAGAAAACTGGAAGTAAAACTTAACCGCAAGTTTATTTTAGTGAAAAATGAACAACTTGCATTAAGTTGTACCTTGGTTCTCCTGGAGTAAACACACTTAGTATAAAATTTTTGTATGTTATTATTTCTAAGTGTGCCGTTTGAGTACTGAATGATTCTAATTTAAAGTCACAAAAATAGTGTAGCTGCAGTAATTAACTTATTCTAGAGTACAAAAATTTTCTGTAAGTCCAACCTTTTTATGTTAATTCAGTGGCAGCTCGCAATGGACGCGTTTGATGCTCCACCTCACCTGTGTTTGATAATTAGTATTTATTTACTTTGTTTTTATTTTATCTGTTTGATCCATTATTTAATGCCATTCCTCCATAAGTTTCAGGACAAACAAATTGGTTCTTATGCNTTTATTTTATCTGTTTGATCCATTATTTAATGCCATTCCTCCATAAGTTTCAGGACAAACAAATTGGTTCTTATGCTAATCTTTCGTTGAGGCACTGAACACCACTAGGATACACAACTACAGCACCGTTGGTGCGCTAGCTCGTCGCCTCAAAAGGCAGTTCAGGAAACCGAGAACGTGGCGATGTAGACAGTTGTTGATGGGGACGGTGTTTGGAAACTTTACATGTTTTCCTGTCCGCTGATGCACTCTGGCGCCCCTCATTGCTTCGCGCCGATGCCTGAATGTTGCCAAAGTTTTTCAGAGCCTGGCCGAAGAAGCGACATCTGGCCAGTAATCCTCCTGCATCCAGAGTTGCCAACTTGGTGATTTTCTCTCTAAATCTGTTGATTTCGGAAGCTTGTCTGGTGGTCGAATTTCATTTTTGTGGCAAGTCTAAAAGTTTTTGATTTCCGTAAAGTTCTTATGACAGATCTGATGATTTGAAGAAAGGCTGAAGATTTTTTTCTGTTATCAAATAATTACATTTTTGTGTCTTCAGGAGTGTTTATTTCCCTGGAATATGTTATACTACATCTGGAGAGAGCATGGGAATATGAGACCGATCATATACATGTTTTATTGCATGTGATTAAAACTTTGTATCTTATTGCGTGGACAGCCTCTTACGAGAAAATCAGTATGGTTTGGCCTAGTAGTAAGCAAAGTTCTGAGAACTTCAACACTGGAAAAGTCCTTAAAGTATCTAGTTATACATCGAGAGTACTGCGTGTTTGTAGGTTAAATATTTTATACGTTTTGCCTACTGGAAATTTTTAGATATTCTAATATTACAATCTGTTGATTTTTGTTTGCTGATTTAGACTTTCAAAAAAGTTTGCAAATATGGCTGTGTCTACATGTGACATTCGCTGCGCATGAAACTTGTATGCGAGTGGCAAACTGCCCATGCGACTTAGGACATAAAAATTTCAGCGGTGTAAATAAAAAATCCTATATTTTTTATGTCAGTGTTCTCTATATGCAATGATAACGTAAAAATAGACTTATTTTGGTGCATTTCTGCATGGCAGACATTCGCTTATTCGCTGTAAAACTAATTAATCAATTCAAAGTTGAATTTTAAAAATGTTAAATTTGAATGCAAATGCATTGTATTTCATATTGTGTTCCTATATGCACTGTCTGTTTCCAGCAAAATGAATATACTTTATAGTTGTTGATAGTTTATTGTTTGACTCCTTTAAGAGTTTAATTTGAACTGTTTTATATAAACAATTTTTTTTAATTTAGCTGTTATTGGTCTTCATAACTTTACCAAATACTTATTTTAATAGTTTAAAATTTTGGATAATGTATTATTATTTGAAAATAATGCAAATTATTTTACNATAGTTTAAAATTTTGGATAATGTATTATTATTTGAAAATAATGCAAATTATTTTACATATAACAGCATTTATAAAGAATTTCGTTATAAATATACATATTATATTTCAATAACAATTAAGTTTTGCAGCCTATCGTACTGTAGACAGCGAGGTCATTACAAAAATTATCAGAAATTCAATAGATAAAGGAATAAGGAAGACATTGGTCATTTTCTTCATTCGAGACTCATCTCTACATTCGCCAGGCGTGATATTATGGAAACATGAAAAACCGGAATCATGGTGACCATTCCAGGATTCGAACAGAGCTCCTTTCTATTGCGAGCACAGAGTTTTTCTTTGCGCTACTTCATTCCAACGGTCGTAATAGTCCCTCCTTCATGTTACCTGCTTGAACATAATTAATCTGTCTTTATACTTGTCTGCATTTAAAAAATCCAGTGTTGTTGGGACAACAAGAAAAACGGGCTAATTCGTTCCCTAACCTGACCGTGTGTACAGACATCACATGGAATGTGGAAAGATGGTGTGCGCGCACAGCAGGGTTCTGCTGGACGATCTGTTTCCCTCCTGCTTCGTACATTCTTTTCCACCTTCCACTGGTGCGTCACTGGCTTCTCTCCACAGCAGCAGGAGTGGTATTGCGCACGGAGTACGGCAGCCACCAGCCTCCTAAGAATAGCAGGCAAGCAGAAACAATGTTTTGCGTAAATACACGCCATTTGAAATTCTGAGCGGGGACATTATGTTTTTATTTATTGGATTTATTAATGAAGCTTCAATCTATGCTCTGATAGTCTCCTAAACATAAAAACATAGAGGATTAAGTGTGTAAACTGTACAAAAATTGTCGATTTTCGGCCTTTTTGTCACTTAATTGTGCTTTCGATATATGCTTGTATTAAAAAAATTATATATTGGAGATATATATTTATCTTTCTAATACATTACTAAAAAAACTGGCATGGAAAACAATTATGGTGCGTGAATGGCACATATTTCTGTAGACACTTGCATCACTACCTACATTTTTACTAGAAAGTCCCCTTATTATTACTCATTGCGTGCGTTTATTTTTACTCACTTGTCAGTCTATTAGGCCCACAGATTTTCTATAGGGTTTATGTTTGGGGACTGTAGAGGTTTTTTTTAGGGATTCTCTGACGTTATATAGTAGCAACACATTATTCCACGCCATGTGCTTGGGGTTTTTTGTCTTGTTGGAAAATGAAACTGTTTTTTAGATCTAATTTTGAAGCANTTATTCCACGCCATGTGCTTGGGGTTTTTTGTCTTGTTGGAAAATGAAACTGTTTTTTAGATCTAATTTTGAAGCAACCAGGTCCCCTACACCAGAATAATCCATATTACCTTAAACCATTAAATTTCTTCTACCATGCTTGACAATTGGGGGTATGTTCTGAGGACGCAATTCACTATTAGGTCTTTTTATTACATGTTCTGGTCCTTCTGACCCACATAAGTGAAACTTACTCTCATCAGTAAATATAACCCTTTTCCAGAAATCTATTCCCTTACCANTCCTTCTGACCCACATAAGTGAAACTTACTCTCATCAGTAAATATAACCCTTTTCCAGAAATCTATTCCCTTACCAACATGTTCATGAGAAAATCCAATCTCCTCTTCCAGTTGACCTCGCTGCTGTTGGGCTTTTGTTGCGGAGTCAGCATAATGGTGTTGCAAATTGCTTGTGTACAGTCAAATTTCCTTTTATGTGCCTGGAGGTCATTGGCGATGGTTTGAGCGCTGATTGGGGCCACGGTGGCTGAGCGGTTAGCCTGCTCACCTCCCACCAAGGCGAACCGAGTTCAATGCCCGGCCATGTCACTCCCGGATTTTTGCATGTGGGAATTGTGCCGGACGATGCCACTGGTCACGGGTTTTCTCGGGGGTCTCCCGTTTCCTCCGCCCTTTCATTCCAGTACTGCTCCCTCAATCACCCTCTTCGGCTGTCAAGTGCTGTTAAAGAGCCGCCTAAATCTCTTCACTCACTCGAGCGCTGATTCTTGGAAATTTCCTCACTTGTCGGAGAACACCAGGTTCATCTTGTTTACCTTGTTTATATAAAAATACTATGCGCTCTTTCACTCTGTAAGCCCTAGGATATTCCTCTGCCTCTTACAAACTAAGTTTAAATAAGTCTAGAAAATTACACCAAAGGACAACACACTGAATTTATGCACACTCAGTGTTGTAATAATATTTTGTTTGAGAACTATTTCTTCCTAGACGTTACCAACACAAGTTTTCTCACTGTTTTTATAAATATTTATTATAAATGAAACATAATTGATATACAAAATATTCGGAACACTTCAATTTAATGTAAAATAGGATACTTTTATGTTAACAGAGTTATAAAATGCTGATACATTGCATATTTAGAAAATAACGAAAGACCTCATATATGGGGTGGTTTTTAAAAGGTTTGNTCCTTCTGACCCACATAAGTGAAACTTACTCTCATCAGTAAATATAACCCTTTTCCAGAAATCTATTCCCTTACCACCATGTTCATGAGCAAAATCCAATCTCCTCTTCCAGTTGACCTCGCTGCTGTTGGGCTTCTGTTTGCGGAGTCTGTGCCTTGTACCCAGTATAATGGTGTTGCAAATTGCTTGTGTACAGTCAAATTTCCTGTTATGTGCCTGGAGGTCATTGGCGATGGTTTGAGCGCTGATTGGGGCCACGGTGGCTGAGCGGTTAGCCTGCTCACCTCCCACCAAGGCGAACTGAGTTCAATCCCCGGCCATGTCACTCCCGGATTTTTGCATGTGGGAATTGTGCCGGACGATGCCACTGGTCACCGGGTTTTCTCGGGGGTCTCCTGTTTCCTCCGCCCTTTCATTCCAGTACTGCTCCCTCAATCACCCTCTTCGGCTGTCAAGTGCTGTTAAAGAGCTGCCTAAATCTCTTCACTCACTCGAGCGCTGATTCTTGGAAATATCCTCACTTTTCTGAGAACACCAGGTTCATCTTGTTTACCTTGTTTATATAAAAATACTATGCACTCTTTCACTCCGTATGCCCTGCTGAACCTCTACTTCTAGGATATTCCTCCGCCTCATACAAACTAAGCTTAAATAAGTCTAGAAAATTACACCAAAGGACAACGCACTGAATTTATGCACACTCAGTGTTATAATAATATTTTGTTTGAGAACTATTTCTTCCTAGACGTTACCAACACAAGTTTTCTCACTGTTTTTATAAATATTTATTATAAATGAAACATAATTTATATACAAATATTCGGAATACTTCAATTTAATGGAAAATAGGATACTTTTATGTTAACAGAGGTATAAAATGCTGATACATTGCATATTTAGAAAATAACGAAAGACCTCATATATGGGGTGGTTTTTAAAAGGTTTGATTCAAAAAGTGTGAAGAAACCGTGAATAGACTATGTCGTGTTATATCTGTAAGCCAACATTACTCTAATCAAGGTAACGCTTTTAACTTCAAGCTGTGTTAATATAAAATAGATACCATTTGCTGTTGAACTGTGAATGTATGAATACATTTTTGGCTGCCACATTTTAGGTTTTATTATTCTGTAGATTTTGTACTACCCATTGCATATTAATTTTGCTGAGAATGGATATGTTTTGTTATGTTATAATTAGTTTCTGGATATGTATTTAAGTTTGATATACACAAAGATGATTATGTAAAAAGATGCGGTATGAATACTTTTTATGGTCACTGTAGATATTTAAACAGTAATTTAAAACGTCTAAGTTGTAATTCTAATGTCTCTTAATTTTCAAATGTGAAATATTAATATTTCTGCCAAAAAAAGCACTAGTAAGCAAACTTTGGTTTGTTAAATTAGAAACAAAAATATTCACCACATATTTATTCTATTATTAAATTTAAAGTTTCTGCCAATAAATTGTTGAATACAAAATATATTATGTTAAATTCATAGAAATGGTTAAGGCAAACATGTAAAAAAAAATCAGACCAGACGTGGTTATGCTCCTGTTGCAGCTGAAGTGATAAAACTGCCCCTTCGTTGTAATTGGGCATAGTTAGGAATTAATGCTTGGGAATATGTTAATAAAATTCGTAGGCGCCGAGAATCTTGGGGACGGGGGTGCCCCTCCACTTTTCAGCCAGCAGAGGCGTTGCCCCCCCCTGATTTGGTCACTACTGCAGTTTGTAATAAGTATTTGTAACTTGTGGACCGCTTGCCCCATTCTTTCCAAAATATATCTTGTTTACTGGTTTTTACATGACGAAAAAACTAATATTTCAGTAGAAATTATTTTATTTAAATATTTGAAACCTTGGCCTACATGAAATAGTGTTACATTCGTGCATAACCGCATGTACAATCATACA
Source organism: Clitarchus hookeri (assembly GCA_002778355.1). NCBI lineage: Eukaryota > Metazoa > Arthropoda > Insecta > Phasmatodea > Phasmatidae > Clitarchus > Clitarchus hookeri. The sequence goes on along the minus strand of NQII01003832.1, from coordinate 101,103 downwards.
ATGTACGGTATGAAAGAGGGCTGAG
>NQII01003832.1:14734-81083 GCA_002778355.1 Clitarchus hookeri | reverse complement strand
CCGCTTCCCCCGCAATTAAATATTTTCTGCCGAAATTGAATGTTTTCCTCCATAATATAATAATTCCTGTTTGACTCTTAAAAAAAAATTTTCTTCTCCTCCTTCCCTCCCTTCCTCCTCCCCCCTTCTCCCATTTTCCAGTGTGATAATTTCTTCCCAAAGTGATATCCTGCCTCGCCAACCCATAATGTAATATTACCTGTGAATATAATATCTCTAATTTATTCCCCCCTCGAAAAAAGTTACAATTTCACACTTCTAATACCTGCCCCTCTTCCAAGTGTTAGTTATTCCTCTCCCCTTCCCGAAAATTCTTACGTTTTTTCTAAAATAGGTTTTATGCTTTTCTCCAACTTTTGTTTCACAAATTGTTCAGTTTTTAATTTATTACTACAAATTTTTTAATAAGTTATCTCAAAATTTTGCAATATATTAAACCATATTATTTTAGTGCTACTACAAAATTTTTAAATATGTTATCGCATAGTTTTGATATTTTTTAAAATTCTTTATTAATAATTTTTAGTGACATATTTTAAAATAAATAACAACTGATTAATATATTTTTTCTTTTGCAAATGTCATTTTTAGTTAATTTTGTTTCATTGTTATTACTTTAATGAGGGAGCAATGGCAAAAGTGAGCCAAATTGTATATATACTTCTACAGAATTTATTGTAAACCTATTTATACAATTTTGTGTGTGTCATTTTAACAGGATATGATAACATTACATTCAGTAATTCTTTGGAAGCAGGTCTAATCTACACTTTAAACATTTTCTATTTTTATCCTGTAATTTTGATTCGGACAGTTTTTGTTTATTTCTCGCTTAAGCCATGTGACATTGTACGATGTTGGTTTTTCAGTGGTTATAATCCTTGATTTAGAAGGGGTGAAGTTACAACACTTACTGTGTGTAGGCAAATAATGTAGATTCATTCTGTTGTAGGGGATCCTTTTTTTTTTTATAACTAAAGTTTTTGAGCATACAGTTTTGTTTGGCTGGCAGCTTAGATTGTTCCTAACTTTCATTTTATGAAACATTTTTATTATTTACAATTATTTTGTCCAAACATTAGTTGAAACATGGTACCCTGAATGGTCTGAAATATTTGGGAATGTACAGTTATAATCAAGCATGACCTTTCCTGTAGTACAGTTGCCGCATGCCATTAAAGCATACAGAATGAAACCCATATTTGTGTATTACTTCTGGAAATATGCTTGCATTGTATGTTGTGTAATAAATAGTCTCATAATGGTAAAAATTAGTATTAGAGGAAATTTATGTTAATTATTTTATTTAATATACTATCACTTTATATATATATATATNGTCCTAGATTTCATATTTAAAGCCTTTTGTTTTCAAATTTGTGATTTTCTTTTAGGGACAAAAAGATGCCTGCCTCCACTTCAGCAGAAGAGACCGCACTGTTGGGGTAAGGCGTGAAGCCAACATGATCCTTCATATGCAGTGTTCTGTGTTTTCCATTAGCCTTCACTTCCTTCTCATTTAGGTGGTGGCTACTGTTGTTGATCTTCAGGCTTTACACCTTTTACTCTCTTCTGTGTTTTTATTGAATTGTGTTGTGCGCATTTGCTCTGTGATTGTATTAAAAAATGTGTTTTGTATTTCCATTTTTATCCATCTTTTCTGCTTGCCTAGAGATTTCGTAAAATCCTTAAATGTGCCTGTTGGATGAATTATGTAAATTTTGTAAACTTGTTGCTTTGGTACTTTTTTTTTGTTTTTGTTTACACATTATAAAAAGTTAATATTGTGTTTGTGCAGCTGTTGTTTTGTGTATGTTGTGGAAATAGAATGTTCACAAATGACTATTTATTGAAACTGTGATTGACTGGTTTTTTTAGTTTGTAAAATATATACTTTAAGGTATGGCGCTATTTATTGTGCATGTAGTTATATACATCCTGTATAACCACCACAAGTATTAAGCTCGGTGCAAGTTGTAAAGTGTGGGCAATTTACAAATTACTCGCTATGTCATTTGTTACATACTTAATCTTGCTTTTGTGTTTGTTGGATAAATTGTGGAATGTTGGTTTCATACATACATATATATATATTTTTTTTTACAGCTTGACAAGTTATGCCTAATTTTGAATTTCTAATTTCTTTAAAATATAAGTAATTTTTATTTATTTTTTATGTAACATATTGTGTAAATATTTTATGAATTCTCCAAATGAAATAAAGATGTGTATTTACAGAAAAAATATTTGGATGTCTTTAAATTTTGTAGTATATTTATGCATGATGTGGATAAAATACATTTGTTTTAATAAATTGAAGCAAAACAAGCGCACATATTCATAAACTGTTCAGATGCACTTATAATATTTACCCACATTTTCAGATGTGTGCATAATTTACTGCTTGCTAAGATGGTTGGTGAAAGCTGTTGAGGCTTGACAAACACGCACTTAAAGCTTGCCATGACATGCACACATTCTTTGATGATATAATTGTATGTGCTTTCATTAAGGGCAGCAGTGACTCTATTAGCATGAGCCTATTTTGCTAGCACGAGGTTATCGCAGGCCAATCACCACACTGCACGCTAGGCTTTCACATATTATAATTGGACATAGTTATGCAAAAAAGAACCAGTTCCCCTTTTTTTGTGTGTATATTTTAGGTAGCTTGTTAAAGCTTTTGTTTTAAAATGAGAACCATCACAATTTTTAGTTTTCGAGGTAAAATATGACCTGTGAACAAGCCACATTGAAATCTGTATGGATATGTAATTTAGCAGAAATGATTTGTCTGGTTTAGTTCTTCTTTACAAAATATATTTCAGTGCTATAAAAAATTTTTAGAAGAAAAAGAAAATACATAATCGTTAATAGAAGAATTAGTGTCTAGAAAATTCCTAAGTTTATCTTATTATTACTACTACTACTAAATCTAGTTGAATACTCACTATTTACAATGCATTTGAGCTTTCAAAGTTGAACACAACAATATTTGATTTTGATTATGTTGAATTTGACTTTGCATAACTTTTATTCAGTGCATTCAGTCAGCTAGTGTTTTGTGGCTGTGGCCATTTAAAATTACTTGTTAAAAGATTATAATTTAATTTGTGTTAAAAAATTATTATTTAATTTGTGGTAAAGGAATGTCTCGGTGACTTAATTCCAAATTCCCTCGCTTGAAATGTACGTTTGCTTTTAATACTATTATGTTTAAAAAAAACACCAAAAAATTAATTTTTTTGGTGCAATTGAAAATGAGTTTGATTTTAGCTCCAAGTAGGTTGTTGAATAGCACCAAAAATCTTCAAATGGTCATACTAACTCTGAAATCAATTCTTGTCTGAATTATTGTTTCTCTTTTATAGTTTACACAAGGACATTTTTTGGATTAACATCAATGTCTTACCATGGTCTTTAAAAGGCAGTTCATTATTAGTTATCCAGTTGTTTGTGCTAAGTAAGCTGGCATTTGTGTTTGAGATTATTTTAAAATAAGATCGCTGTTCAAAACAATTTGTCAGAAATAGTTATTTGTATGATAATGGTGATATATTTTGCTAGCATGGTTGCAAAAATTGTGTGTGTTCCAGTTTTGCAAGGATTGTCAAAGTAATCTATTCACTTAAAGCAACAAACCATATCCATATACAGAATGTGTTACCGTGAGACTGGTTTAATTACATTTTCAAACACATAAGATTGATAGATACCGTAGAGTAGGTAGCTTTTAAGTTATTGTATTATGTATGGTCCTAGGATGTAAGTAACTTATTACGAGGGGAGGGGCTGGAAAGTAATAATTTAGTTTTAGCCTGGAGATGAAAATATATGCACAAAGTAAATACCAGCTTTAAAGCAGTTTTTACAAAGCATGTTGACAGTGGATTGCTAAAATGAGAAAATTTCCTGTTTCTGTGTGTTCATGGCTGAAATTAAAACTTCCATTTGTTTATATTTTGAAGTTATGATGCATTGACATCATAGATAGTCCCTTTACAGTCTTCAACCCCAGAAATAATATAATTAATACGCAAAGTGAATTTTCATAATAAAGTAATTAATAGCAAACACTTCATTCTCAGGGATATTATCCTACATTCAGCCTTAATTTTTCAGGCCATACTGTACTGAATTTTTTACTTTGTGAAAAAGATCCAAACTTTTTATGGACTAAAAAAAAGTATATTGTAGTAACCAAAGAACTAGAAAATAATGTGCTTTTTTGATGTTAGGGGAACATATTATTATTTAATTTAAGAGCTTGTCATCTTCTTAAATTCAAATATTTTCTTTGATATTTTAGGATTTCTCTCGTAAGACATCATTACCATTCATTATTTTTGCTGTGTTCACAAACAGGGATCAGTAATATGAGAATGTGAAAGTGTACCCATTAGCAATTTAATTATATTGACTTCAACAAGTCAAGTATAAATAACTAAGTGTGTTATGTCAAATGAAGGTATGCCATTATTCAATCCAATCCACTCATTTCAGCAGGTTCTCTAGCACGTAATAGTAATGATGTTATGAACANAGGTATGCCATTATTCAATCCAATCCACTCATTTCAGCAGGTTCTCTAGCACGTAATAGTAATGATGTTATGAACAACATGTTTCTGTTGTAAGTTTCAGCCGTGTTGATGAATCATAAATCACTTCACTGTAAATGTTTTTTGCTGCCTTATNCATGTTTCTGTTGTAAGTTTCAGCCGTGTTGATGAATCATAAATCACTTCACTGTAAATGTTTTTTGCTGCCTTATCAGCACTATGCCTCACTTTCACCTTCACAGTTCGTGCACTCAAAAAGATTTTATTATGAAGCTTTAAGCAGTATCAACACGTGAATTTCACAGAGTTGTCCATAGCTAAGGTCTATTTGCAAACTGAACTATACTAAACTTACAGGTTAGTGGCACACAGTAGTCAATAAAATAAATTTTTGATCATTATGGTGTGAACAGTCTCTCGCTTTCATAATTTTTTTTTGTGATGTAATACGAGGCTGTACACTCAATTTCTGATCAAGCGATTGAAGATGTGCATGGTGTTTCCTTGTCTGAGACAGGCGTAACATGGATGAGGAGGAGCTTCTGGAACTTTAAATAAAAACACAACTAGACATGATTATTAGAGAAATGTTTTGAACAAGTCTTACGTATGCACGTACAGTAGTATATTAGAAGTACCATACATTTTCACAAACTCTAAGCATCAAGACAATGTACTGACTTACAGACACCACAACACAGAAGTTCTCTTACTGAAAGCACAAGCTATTAAATGTACCTAATTCCTTCCCAAATCATAAAATAATATATTTCCATCAGTTGTTACAAACATTGATTTAGGTAAATTTCTTATCAGAAAATTTTTATGTTAGCATTGGTATCTTAAAAATTTATGCAAATAGGTATGTGTTACATTTTTTAAGCTTACTGCTTTTGTAGAAAATGAAATTAGACTCGGCCATACTTACATAGTAAACACTTAAAATCATGTTCTGTGTATCAGTAATTACCTAGAAACANTGAAATTAGACTCGGCCATACTTACATAGTAAACACTTAAAATCATGTTCTGTGTATCAGTAATTACCTAGAAACACATTTGGTTATTTCCATGGAGGGAGTTTTTTTCTCGTCTCATTTACGTTTAAAAAAACACATTTCCTGTTTTTCCTTAATTGTTGCCAAGTAGTTAATTTTCACTAAATATGTGCCAAAGTTTTAANAAAAAAACACATTTCCTGTTTTTCCTTAATTGTTGCCAAGTAGTTAATTTTCACTAAATATGTGCCAAAGTTTTAAGAGAATACTTTTTAGTTTTTTACTTGTTTACATTTTTATGGTGTATATTAGTATTCAACAAATTATCCATTAAAAAAATAAGAATTGTTTTACTGTGCTGGTACCTTGATGAAATCTTATAAGGTTAATTACTACAGTCTACAAAACTAAAGGTAGGGATTATATTGACCTTGCAAACTAATTTCTCTTGATTCAAATTCCTGATGAGAGATGGGTTTGTGATGTTAGTTTAAATCTGATGTACGTATCTCATCAGCCTCTAGCTGATAATCTCTGAAGAACAAAGAAGGCTTCACATACAAATGATAGGGAAACTGTTGTTCAGTGNATCAGCCTCTAGCTGATAATCTCTGAAGAACAAAGAAGGCTTCACATACAAATGATAGGGAAACTGTTGTTCAGTGTGTTTATGTTATTGTGTATGAATTATACCTACTAAGTACTACCATGCTTTTTCCTGACAAACATTAGGATTTGTAGCAGGCTCAGACTTTTGAAATAACACTTTAAAATTTAGGGGCCGCGGTGGCTGAGCGGATAGTCTGCTTGCCTCCCTCCAAGACAAACCGGGTTCAATCCCCGGCCGGGTCACTCCCGGATTTTCGCATGTGGGAATTGGTGGATCTTCCGTTTCCCTCGCCCTTTCATTCCGGCGCTGCTCCATACTCACCTCAATCACCCTCATCGGTTCTCAAGACCTCGCTGTTAAGAGCCGCCCAAATCTCTTCACTTGCTCTTTGAAACTTACTGCTGCCAGTAACTTAATTTTAAAGAAAATGTAATGGTGTAGTTAGAGTAACGTAACAATATATAATTAAAATTTACCTGTCGTAACATGGTCAAAAGTGCAATACTTGACATTTGTGGTGGCCGCTTAAATAGTTTTCCTTTACTTTATGTCCTTGCTTCACGGTCTAGCAATACATTTCTTGTCATAGTTACTCTTCTAAGAGTACATACTTTGTTAATGTGCTAAACTGGTAATTAATTTCACTTAACTCATTTAAACATCATCACAACTATTTCAAACCCAGAACCTCTGTACCTGAAGTTGTCCAAACGTTTTACTTTTGGTACCAGAAAATAGGTTTGCATAAATACAAGACTGCATGAATATTTATTCAATCGTGAAAATATCACTCCTGTGGCATTCGACGCGATTAGACGCTCTCCGTTGTCCTTTCTTCAAGTCGTCCTCGATCACCATTTTTCTGCGCCTGGAAGTATCCCTGCATCTCAGACAACTACTTGTAAGACTGTTCACGTTTGTGTATGGTATGACCAGCATTTTTTTGCNATCAGCCTCTAGCTGATAATCTCTGAAGAACAAAGAAGGCTTCACATACAAATGATAGGGAAACTGTTGTTCAGTGCGTTTATGTTATTGTGTATGAATTATACCTATTAAGTACTACCATGCTTTTTCCTGATAAAAAAAAGGATTTGTAGCAGGCTCAGACTTTTGAAATTACACTTTAAAACTTAGGGGCCGCGGTGGCTGAGCGGATAGTCTGCTCGCCTCCCACCAAGACAAACCGGGTTCAATCCCCGGCCGGGTCACTCCCGGATTTTCGCATGTGGGAATCGGTGGATCTTCTTCTGGATCTTCCGTTTCCCTCGCCCTTTCATTCCGGCGCTGCTCCATACTCACCTCAATCACCCTCATCGGTTCTCAAGACCTCGCTGTTAAGAGCCGCCCAAATCTCTTCACTTGCTCTTTGAAACTTACTGCTGCCAGTAACTTAATTTGAAAGAAAATGTAATGGTGTAGTTAGAGTAACGTAACAAAAGTATCCCTGCATCTCAGACAACTACTTGTAAGACTGTTCACGTTTGTGTATGGTATGACCAGCATTTTTTTGCTCTTTTCAATTTTCTGCTTTAGCATTTTAGAAAAAAAAAATATTATTTGCTTGGGGCTTGTGTTAAGATGCGTAATTTATTATTGAAACGTGTGAAGGTTAAGGTNTCACGTTTGTGTATGGTATGACCAGCATTTTTTTGCTCTTTTCAATTTTCTGCTTTAGCATTTTAGAAAAAAAAAAATATTATTTGCTTGGGGCTTGTGTTAAGATGCGTAATTTATTATTGAAACGTGTGAAGGTTAAGGTNGAAAAAAAAAATATTATTTGCTTGGGGCTTGTGTTAAGATGCGTAATTTATTATTGAAACGTGTGAAGGTTAAGGTACAGCAAAGCTCATGTTCACGACTTTCAAGAATTTTATTTCCATGGAGACCAACCTGTTAAATTAGAAGTAATTTTTTTTAAACAACTTTTCTATGTTTTAATTTATATTTCTTGCCTTAATACGTAACTACGTAACAATCATTTGTAGACCGAGGTGGATGGTGAGGTGAAAAATAAATGAATGTGATGGTTGTTGGTTGATCAAAGCATGCACAGGGTGGTATGGTTGCTGCAAATTCGCCGCTAGTGATTTATTTTCGCACTGGAGAAACTCTGTAGCCCAAGTAATCTAGAGAACAGTAGATATTTATGAGTACCAAAAAATATGAGAGCATTGAGTTTCCCTTTTGCATGTTTCCCTTCGGGCGCAGATTCATAGGCCGCGACGTTATGGCGACGGACTTGGATGAGCTAGCGGGTCCGAGCTGCTTTCTTTCGCTACTTTCGGCCTTCGTGTCCGAGAAACCCCCGTATTGATTTACCGTTTCTTTTTTGTTGCCCTGCCCCTTCGTGCGGGTATGTTAATATCTCTAGTCCCTGCCCTCGAGGATCAATACCAGACATGAAGGTCCCACTGCTGACGTCGGCAGATGGTACGTAGAGAGTAATCCAGGCTCGCCGACGGCGTTCAATAACCAGGAACTGCCGCCCGTAATATAAGAAAATGGAGGAATGCGATTCTACACCACGGACGGACGTTTCTCTCTCGTGAATGGAAGGTTTGTCATGTTGAAGTGGAAGTGATGGAAGAGCGAACTTTGTCATTACCATCTAGCGAGCTTCGTTGTTTTGGGACGTCTCTTGGAGAAATTTGTTGGTTTTAAACGAGTCAAATTTATATGAGACGGAATAAAAAAGACGAATTTGCTAGAAGTGATAAGATTACAACTCTAGGTACTTAACACTATTATAGTAAAGAAATNGGAATAAAAAAGACGAATTTGCTAGAAGTGATAAGATTACAACTCTAGGTACTTAACACTATTATAGTAAAGAAATGAACATGCTTTACTTCTGTGTTTTGAGAAAAAGGAACGTAGAGATACTGATAATCCTTCTGTAATCTTCCAGTTGGAAAATAATTATATAAAAGGATAATAGTCCAAAAAAAGTATGACATTAGAGGAAAATAACTTAAATAAAATGAAATACAGGAATTTGAAATTTATTTTTTTCATGGAAACCTCAAAATTGAGCAAAATTAGTATGTAAGGCTACAGTGCAAAATAATAAATACTTCATGTTATTAGAATGTCATGAAGAATATTTCTTGAAAATTTGTTGTGTGGCTCTCCCATATTTCAATTCTAACTTTTGATTTAAAATTTAAAATCAAAATGACTGGAAGTTAAACCGTAACCGCGGATGAAACAAGTATAAGATTTCAAAGGAACTGCAACATGCCACTCTTGCGACTTGCATAGACACTGTAGCGGAAATCAAACTTTGTGTTAAAATAATTTTTTTTAAATCTCACAAATCAAGGTTTTAAATAAAAATTCTCAAATTTCCGCAAAAAAAAACATGATGAATATTATCTCCCAAATGATTTGGTATTTAAATTAAATTATTATCGATTTCGTGTCACAAACCCGTAAAATATATTCAAAACCTAGGGATAAAATTGATCTTGAACTGTTATTTTCTTCGTTGTAATCCTGTTCGCAGTTGACTTCATTTTCCAACAGGGAATTCCAACCTCTTTGGTCCGACGTAATGTCCAAGTTACGAGTACGAGAAGTCAGGGGCCCTATTCTCTAACTTTTTACTGTCTTTATATACAGACATTTACCGCCTAACTATCTTTACGAGGCGATATGGTATTCTGTAACTCAATATGTCTACATGATGGTATTTCGAATGCCTCGTGACGGTCTTTATATAAAAACCGGTCAACGAGGTGTATTTAAGAATGAAAGTGGAAAGAAAATGGCCGACGTGTATTGAGGTTTATTCTTCAAATAAGTCTTACAGTAAAGAAAACGTTTTAAAATGCCCTAAACAAGAGACACATATTCTGTTATATTTCCTCACAAATAAACTGTGTATGTAATACATTTAAGGAGTATGTTTTATAACTTGCTAGTGATACTCTCGCTTTAACTTAACTACGAAGTGACGGATTCGGCTACGAGTCAGTGCTGCTATCTCGTGATGCCCAAAATGAACTAGTACCACCTGAAATCTTGTATCCATAGAACAAAGTAAATTTATTTTAGAAGTATTATTCGAAAATGTATTAAGAAGTAAATCCCACTTATAGTTACAAATTCACCATAAAATCAAAATTTTGTGACAATGCATTCGGTAATAACGGGAAAAATATAATTCAACAAGCGGTTTCAGAACACAGACCGCTGCGTTGCCAAACGTACATCTTTGCACAAAGATATCAATAAAGATATGCTTAGAGAATACCACATAAAGACGCTTACTAGTAACCATCGTTATGGTCCTCTTTATGACAAAGACGATCACGTTGACTGCCTTTAAGCAAGCTCAAGTTAAGAGAATAGGGCCCCTAGAATAACTCCTCCTACACGACTTCAAACTTTGTTTCTCTCTTTGTGGGCCTCCTCGCAGAGTTGGAAGAATGAAGTTCAAGCGGGTATCCACCCAACGAATCCAAAATGTATGCACGGTCATGGGCATAAGAGTACCAAGCGTGATGTTTGTAGCCACTTTTTTTCCCCCGGTGAACAGAGGTTTTATTCGGCAATGATTTTCCCTTAAAATGAGAAAGTTCGTGCTACTTTTCTTCGCATTAGGTTCTCCGTAAGGGGCAGACTGCTGGGGTTGGCTTGGGAGTTTGGAAATCCTACATAGACCCTCACAGCCAAAGGCCGCATTACGCCTGCATGAGACTAGGAATTAACGGGAAATATAAAATAATCCGCAGGAGTGAAGTTAAAGAGCCGTGAGATAAGAGATGCAAAGACAGAAAGATAAGCTAAGAGTAAAAGAAATTTAAGTTGGACTACATTTAATCTCTAACATAAAATCTGGATAAACTTAGAAAGCCACTAATAATGTTTAAATTCAAAAAATTTCCCGGGCCTATACATGCCCTCTGACCTCGTAACAGTAGCACCCCCCCNCAAAACTTCAAGCCCAAAAAACTCATGTCTGGATTCATCACTATTTCCAACGGAGACCCCTACCCCGCTAGTCTGTTCCTGCCAGATAGGTAATTGAACATGCAGAACAAAAATCATGATTCTAAAGCTTTAGAATCAGAATAATTACATAAATGATGTGTGTATAAACAACGAAACAGGAGTTAAAAATTAGCCATGTACTCAATAAAAAGACGGTCTTCTTGGAAAGTACTGAAATATAAACTACCTATAGTTTTACGTATCTTGTAATGTACAATCCACATTAATTTCTTGGTCCTAAGCCGGAAACTGGATTGTTTCGCACTACCTAATTGTTTATAGACATCTTTAGGTGGGAACAAGAGACTACTCGCCTCTTTCAGGGCCCTCCGGTCGGTGTCGTGGTCGGTAGGGCTTCAACGTCTCGTCGACAACGAGGTCACGAGAATCAGGAACGGGGAAGGAAACTGCCGTTGCCTGTGGTAAGCATTCGTAGGGATTGATTTCGGCAAACCACGGGAAACCGAAATCTGGACCGGGAATCGAGCCCGCGTCCTCCCGAATCCGAGTCGGGCGGTTTATACTCTGTACCATGTAAGTTGGCCAGATTCTGACAGGTCTGCGGAAGTAGCGCCACTGTTTACATCTGAATGCGTATCCTTCCGCCATCGGCTGATCGGCCACATGGCAACGATGTTTATGTTAATGCTGTCATTATCAGCCGATCCCCTTGTCAATGTACTTTTCGTGGGACGTTTTAGGCAAACTTGCTACTCAGAAATACGTAGCTGCGATTGTAGTAATGGTAATGTGTACATAAATCATTAATCAGTAAATTTTTATGTTAAAGGGCAAAAATATAAATAATTAATTTAAAATTTAGTAACTACAAAAAAATGTAATGCAAAACAAATTTTAAGATCTTTTAGACTGACATCTGTATTAAAAAAATTTAATATTTGCTAACTTTTTTATTTGTGTGAGAGAGTGAATTTGGTATAACATTTGCGAAACGGTAGTTGTAGCTATTATATTCGAGTTGGAAATATGTGAAGTGGAATAACATTAGAATTGCTTAACAACTATTCGTGCGTGTCCAACTTTATTCGGAAACCAGGAAATGGATTTTCGGAGAACAATATGGCGTATAATTTACGCAGACGAACGATTACCTGCAGAATATAAATTACTAGTACTCAAAATCAGTTTACACGAAATATAAGTTACTTTAAAAATTATGCAGAGCTCGCGAAAAATAAAACTATTGGTATATGTTCGTAAATTTATATACTATATGTCGCACACGGAATGCTTTTTTTTTTTGTGGCTGGTAATGTTACAGAAAAAATCCGATAGATAGCGCGCACATCCTGTCCGGAGCGAAGTCTGAGCCTCTGATTATGCTCAATAGATCGCGTATTTTTAATTTGACTGTTCTTCTATTACTGGCTCGAAACGACACGAATTAAAAATATATTTCGTCAAATTATTAGAAAAAATAATTCAACAATATTATGCAATATTTCTGTATGCTTTTGGAATTAATATCGAGCACGTAATGAAAGCGGGGTTGGAGAGGGGCGATTAAGACATGAAAAAAAGTTTAGAAATTGTGTTTTATTTGGATACGGATCGTTTTAATGCGCCTTTCATTTTGAACACCTATGCATTTTTACTTTAGCACGAAGTTTAGTTTCTAACACTACAAACAGCTGTTTTATGACCACATAGAATAAAATGTATTAAGTAACCTAGGAACTCTTTCTTATCGCGTATTTTCGGCTGGTCTAATGTGTGTCGGCAGTGCACTCAGAATAGCCAACATAATATTAACTTTTGTTCGTTCGTGCATCAGCTGATACAGGATTTTGTAAATGGCACTTTGTTTGTTTCATATACATCATGTTGCCACTCACTGACTGTCAGAATCTGGCCAACTTATATGAAATGAAGTTAGCGCTAAATGTCCTGGCGGATGAATTTTCGTGGAGTGGGGTACGGCCGACGAGGGGAGAGTTAGCTGCGCGCGCAGCCTGAATGCCGCGCCAAAATATTGGTCTTCGTATTATCAGTTGCGCGCTGAATGTTTTTGTAACAGTTTGTACACAGCCGGGCCGTCATTAATNTCAGATGTAAACAGTGGCGCTACTTTCGCCGAGCTGTCAAAAAGTGGCCTTCTTATATGGTACAGAATATACCAGCTGCAGCCGGCAGGGCCGTATCGTCGGCCCAAGCGCCGGTATCTAGGAAATCTGTGAAGAGATTTGGGCGGCTCTTACATCGAGGTCTTGAGAGCTGATGAGGGTGAAGCGAGGTGAGTATGGAGCAGCTCCTGAATGAAAGGGCGGGGGAAACGGGAGATCCCCGATAAAACCCGCCGACCAACGGCATCGTACGGCACGATTCTAACATACGAAAATCCGGTGGTGACCCCGCCGGGAATCGAAGCCGGTTCAGCTAGGTGGGAGGCGAGTAGTCTAACCACTACACCACCGCGGCCTTCATCTAGGGAGGTGAGCCGCTAGGACTTGTGGCGCCAACAGTATTGGTCATTTGCCTCATTGTGCTTCGACTTTCCATCGCCGTGTTTGGATACGAGTCCGAAGTTTCAGCACAGAGGAAATCTAGAACACAGTCTGAAGATTGCTCAATTTTTTCCCGATATTTCACTGTACCCGACATATGGATTTAATTATACAATATCTAACTTGGAACCAATTTCTGCTTTTATAACTAACTCTTTTTATCAGCTATCACCTATCACCTAACGCCTCTTAACAGGATAACTTTTACGTTATATCGGCGTGGTGAACACNATTGTGCGTCGACTTTCCATCGCCGTGTTTGGATACGAGTCCGAAGTTTCAGCACAGAGGAAATCTAGAACACAGTTTGAAGATTGCTCAATTTTTTCTTGATATTTCACTGTACCCGACATATGGATTTATTTATACAAAATATAACTTGGAACCAATTTCTTCTTTTATAACTAACTGTTTTTATCAGCTATCACCTATCACCTAACGCCTCTTAACAGGATAACTTTTACGTTATATCGGCGTGGTGAACACTGTGGTAACGGAAAAGTAATGTTCGAAAATATGCACAGTTGTAAATCATTTACACCTATTTTTCTATCGTATTGACTTCCTTTACATATGTGCAGGTATATTTACCTTGCACTTCAGGCTGGTGTCCCCACGAAGGGGAAACTGAGCAGAGTGCGTTTGCTAGCTGCTTAGTAGCCACTCTCCGTGTCCCAACATTGGACTGCTTCTCTGCCTATAGTACTATGAAAACAACGTGGGCAGGATCAGGATTTAGACTGCATATTATTTTTTTTTTTTTGCATAATCGCATGCCAAAATTACCATTTTAGTGTTTTCGAGACTCACAAATAATAAACTGTAACTCACAGAAATGATACAATTCACATAGAAATAAGATACCATGAGTTACTTCAAGAAATCATTAAAATTTCTGTATGAAAGTTTTCGCAATTTTTCTTATTTTCAGCAATTTTTTTTTAAATTTTGGCATATTTATTTGCAGCGGTCTTCGATTTCTTTTTGTAAAATAAATTTTGCTAAGCGTGCCTTAAAATGAATTAAGACACGAACTTTCAGTTACCATTGTTAAGTATTCTGTAAATATTTGCGTTTATTTTAATTATACGTCCCAAATGTGATTTCGACATGCCATAGTGAACAAACGTATGCGATCTGAAAATTTTTTTATGCGGGGAATAATAATACAGGAAGGAATGTCTCCAAGTCGAATTGCATTTCGCACAGATATAAAGTAATGAATTTTTTCGTGGCCATCGCCCTTAAGCTACTGTCAAATTTTCGCTTTCAAATATATTTGACAATAAAAATTGAAGACAAAATACGGCTATTAAATTTTTCCTTCCGACAAATTTTATCAAATAATCATGAATGTGTTTGAAAATGTGTCACACTGTCAACTTTCTTTATTGGGAGTATCTAATATGAGTTTTTATTTAAAAACTGTTTTCAAATTGAGATACTGCTGTAGTATATTCATGCAGTCCATTAACAGAAAAAACGTTAAGAATGTTGTTATTTCTTTCCACTTAATTACTAAATTCAGATTTTATTAATCAGAACTGTTTTCTGCACAATGAAACTGAATGCCTCTTACTTAGTTCTTAATATTATGTGCAATTTTTACTTAAAATAGCATTCATGCTCAGACAGCTTCTACATAAATTAATTATCTTCATAACCTTTTTCGTTTCTAGCAGTTGTTCGTTATTTTAAAGTTTCGTGACGTCCATTTTTGTCGTGCACGATCCTGATTGGCCGAACCTGTCAAACATCGAAGAAATTTTAGAACCGGGCCAATCTTCAAATGTTTTAAACTGAAGTCATCCAACTTTTTTAGANTGTCAAACATCGAAGAAATTTTAGAACCGGGCCAATCTTCAAATGTTTTAAACTGAAGTCATCCAACTTTTTTAGACATATTTAGGCGTTTATGACGTTTCGATGACGTCACAACTGTGCAACTTTATTTGACCAAACTTATTGGAAGCATTTTGACGGAAAAATATGACAGTGTGACAGGGGCTGTGAGGGTCAACAGTGCCTAAAGGTTAAGGTTTATTCTACTCAGGTTGGGAAGCTCGATGCTTTCAGTTTGGCAACTAAAATTTTTCGCCACTAGGTAAGCGCTAGTGTCGCATGTGTACAGGTTTTTTCTTCTATTTTCTACTTTAAGAAACAAAATAATTGCAATAATCATGAATCAAATATAAAATAACTACTTAACTAAGATAAACCTTTCTCTTTTTTTATTCACATAGCCTAAAATTTTAATTGCAAGTGACCTCTTTGGAACACTAGCGCTTATCTAGCAGCGAAAAATTTTCCCGTGATAAACTCTCCTAACCTGAGTAGAATTAACCTTACTCCAGGCAGTACTAAGGATCCAGGTCCTGTGCCGCAGGTCGCCTGACGGGCAGTGCGGCGCTCTCGGGGAGGGATCTAGGTGTGAGCTGCCGCAGTGAATCAATACCGGGGGGGAGGGGGGTATGACAATCATTACACTTTGCCTGCATTGTCTGTCCTTGCAGCAAGCCAATGGCTTCGATACTCACCCAAGAAAAGTAACGATTTATAAGTTGGCATTATGTGGAATTAGCCCTTGCCGAGTTTTTAAATCGTGCCCGAAACATGTGCAATTTCATTAAGATTGGCGGATCACCGTGGCTTTCTTGGTTAGGGTCGTCAGCTCGCAGTACGAAGTTCCGCGTTCGAATCCCGTGCGAGGCACGTGTATTTGCCATTTTTTAGGTGTAAGTTTCCTATCAGTGTGAATCGCNTTCCGCGTTCGAATCCCGTGCGAGGCACGTGTATTTGCCATTTTTTAGGTGTAAGTTTCCTATCAGTGTGAATCGCCTAAACTAAGTTTACTTGCATAAACAGGAGCGTTAAATAAGTCAGTGTGTGTGTGTTTGTGTGTAAACTTTAACATAATTTTTTTAAAAACGTAAATTTTGGAAGGGACGCTTTATCTTGCGCCAGGTTCGCCAAATATTCTAAATGACCTTCCCCCCCACCCCATACCTCTTATCCGGGGCCGCGGATGCTGAGCGGTTAGCCGCTCGCCTCCCACCAAGGCGTTCAATCCCCGGCCGAGTACTATGTTTGCAAGTGGAAATCGTGCCGGACGATGCAGCTGGTCGGCGGGTTTCCTTGGGGATCTCCCGTTTCCTCCGCCCTTTCGTTCCGGCGTTGCTCCATTCTCACTTCATTTCACCATCATCGGCTCTCAAGACCTCGATGTTAAGAGCCGTAAAAATCTCTCAACTCAACTAAACCCAACCTATCCTGAGAAAGGTTGCGATGACCCTGTGCGGTACTAAAATGTTGTNGCTGAGCGGTTAGCCGCTCGCCTCCCACCAAGGCGTTCAATCCCCGGCCGGGTACTCCTGGATGTTTGCATGTGGGAATCGTGCCGGACGATGCCGCTGGTCGGCGGGTTTTCTTGGGGATCTCCCGTTTCCCCCGCCCTTTCGTTCCGGCGTTGCTCCATTCTCACTTCATTTCACCATCATCGGCTCTCAAGACCTCGATGTTAAGAGCCGTCCAAATCTCTCAACTCAACTAAACCCAACCAATCCTGAGAAAGGTTGCGATGACCCTGTGCGGTACTAAAATGTTGTNAAAATCTCTCAACTCAACTAAACCCAACCAATCCTGAGAAAGGTTGCGATGACCCTGTGCGGTACTAAAATGTTGTAACTTATTTACAGTCAGCAACTTTAGTTTTTATTTGTTTGTTTGTTGTAGACCCTGCCAGCCAAGGGCTATTCTTTGCGTTGTCAATGCATAGAAGCACGTGAGCGCAAAATGCGACATAGACACGCCCATCAAGTGCAGTCTCTTTTGTGTTCAAGGTGCTAAATTGATTTCCTGTCTTGACACATTCAGCCATCCGATTTCAGCCGACGACCGTCGTATTGTGTAACATTGCAGTAATAAGCACACGTTTCACATATGTGATGTATACAGGCCTTTTACATCTTAAAAAGTTCCTGTACTATGATTTTTATACCTGAAAACTAAGACAAATTTGAACCGTTTCTGTTATCGAAATAGAACATCACGTAAAGAGGAAGAATAAATCTACTTTGTTTCGTAGGCTTGGAAAGTTTATTAAATGCTATCCGTTAGTAGACACGTTTAACACGCCAAAACTTTGCTCATCTCGCGCGGCCTTGGCAGTCCTCGCCAGTGCAATTGTAAATGTTCTGCAGTTGTAAAACTGAAATGCAATAAATCTAAAATTAAAATTACCCTCAAAAGTAAAGCGCTGCGAGTTTTTTTCTAATAGATGGCCAACATGGTTACAAGTGTAGTGTATACACCGGGAGGGAATTAAGTAGGAGACATAAAATACGCACATATAGGCTACGCAATTTTCCCTACGATGTGTATATGTCTAATTTTTTTGCCAATCTGAAATAAATTTAATTTAAAAAAAAAGTGATACTTTTTGTTTTATTTGCGTTTTGAGATACGATCGACACCATTTTTCGACATACTCTCACCCTCCCCCCTCCAATCCAAACAGTAAAGGATGTATATTGATTTCCAATGAACCGGATTAATCCCTTTTTCATGGCATGTGAATCCTCAGTTAAATTTCATGACTTCTCGACAATGCGTGGCACAGTGTCAACCTTTCTAGATGAGCAAATTTAATTGTCTGCGAGCGTNAATTTCATGACTTCTCGACAATGCGTGGCACAGTGTCAACCTTTCTAGATGAGCAAATTTAATTGTCTGCGAGCGTGTAACGCATTGTTGATTGCTGCATGATCATAAAAAGTATCTGTGGTTTCACCCTTCACTACTTAGCATGGAACATCAATGTCAATCGACAATCAGGTAGACATTAGAGATCAGGCTGATAAAAAAAAAAAGACAATGAGCATCTGTTCAATTTCATTTACTTTTTTCATGGATTTCTTGACCAGTAGACATACTGNTAAAAAAAAAAGACAATGAGCATCTGTTCAATTTCATTTACTTTTTTCATGGATTTCTTGACCAGTAGACATACTGTAAATATATCAGTTTTTGAAGAGGGGGCTTATCTGCGCGGTGATGCAAGCGAGCCGGTTGGGAAAGCGGGTTTGGCGAGCAGAACAAAGAGACAGCGGCAGCTTGTGCAACATGCAAGGAGGCGGGGTAAGTTCCTCTGGCGACGAAGCGCAGTCTTGAGTGACGCGCTGGTGTGACGTTGGCTCGTGACGACCTCTCACCCCAGCCCCATACAACAACTGGCTCTGGTCGTCGAGATGTCAACGTTGCCGAGGGCACCCTTATGTCTGTCGTCAGTAAACCGTTTCCAGCACCGTAGCTAACAGGCCAACTTGAGAATACCGTCGTTACGTGATGACGTCAACTTTTACCTCTGGGAGCTGCTGACCTGTTCTCTCTTCAGACTGCTGTATGTGTCCAGCACAGAGAGAGAGAGATAGGGAGAGAGAGAGAGTGTGTGTGTGTGCGTGTCTATGTATATATATATATATACAATCCAGCATATTATATATATGTATGCAGTTGTGATATAACGGATACGAGCGTAATAAAAATTTTAACTAGAAATTATTTTTCCTAACTAAAATAAATTGATTTATTGAAATTTTATCGTTTGTTCCTCATAAATTGTGCGGCGGAAGGGGGAGGGGATACCTATGCAAATTATGTGTTGGCTATACGTGGAAGCAGTATTTGATGTCGCCAGTTTAANCGGAAGGGGGAGGGGATACCTATGCAAATTATGTGTTGGCTATACGTGGAAGCAGTATTTGATGTCGCCAGTTTAATTTTCATTCTTTTGTCANTGTTGGCTATACGTGGAAGCAGTATTTGATGTCGCCAGTTTAATTTTCATTCTTTTGTCAGTAAAATATAAATTTCACTGGCCAGAAGTTGAATTCTAACCGCAGGCGAGTCGAGCGTTGGATTTCGAAAGAAATTCTTTGATAATTCCTACTATTCAAAGCGACCCTTAATTTGAAATCTTAACTTTTTGTTTAAATAGCTTTTTTGAAACTTGTATTGCAAGTTATAAATTTTTTTGAAGAGTGTTATTTTTTTTCGACCGATTTGTTTTATTTTCGTTACATGTCTATGTATATTATGTTACAAGAAAGTAAGATACACGTAAAACAGAAAACATTTTTAGGCACTTAATGCACCCGCCTACGTGGCGTTTGAATTTGCGCTGCTTTTCGTTGGAAATATACTGTTCCGACTGTATTATACGAAAAGAGCATACATGTAAGAGAGTAAGGAATTGTTATTTCAAGTCAGAACGCTTAGTAGAAAAACCATTTTAGAGTCCCTCAACATAGATATGTTACTTATCCATACTATTGTATCTCAAAATGTTAAAACCCGTTACACGCAAAACAAGAATGAACAATTGTACTTTCTATATACGTTCAACCAGTTAAATGTCACCTTTTATTAAGTCCCATAGTTGAACGCTGTTCGGTGAAAATATTACACGCCAGTTCAAAGTCCTGCACGTAGAGGCCATGCCGTGCTACCTACGCCGCCCGGCGCCTGCCTTAGTGCTACATTGATTTTGTGGCTTGCACAGACTTCCCTGGGGTGAGGAGGCTGGACCGTTGGTAACACGAGACCCGCCCACGACATGCCACGTGGTAGCAATCGAATTGTTTCCAAGCGCATTTAAATCTTAGTCCGTTACAGTACGTATGTGGGTAAGTAGGCACGACTTCAGGTTTCGTCTAGAGCGATGTCGTTAGTGTCGGAGCAAGTTGCTCGGACAAGCAGGAACGGGGAAGGAACCATCCTAGCTTTCACCTGCGAGTTATTTCAGAAAACCATGGAAGACGGAAATCCGGATGGCCGTGCCTGGGACCGAACCCGGATCCTCCGATGTGAGTCCACCACTGCGCCACCACGCTCGGTTTTCAGCACAAACGTGGGACGTTGCTCCTGCCTCGTTCCCACTCTCCTTCTCAACCCTGGCTCCAGGGTTGTGGAGAGTGGAGAGTTTGGGCGGCTCTTAACATCGTGGTCTCGAGAGCCGATGAGGATGAAGCGAGATGAGTAAGGAGCAGTGCCGGAATGAAAGGGNTTGCACAGACTTCCCTGGGGTGAGGAGGCTGGACCGTTGGTAACACGAGACCCGCCCACGACATGCCACGTGGTAGTAATCGAATTGTTTCCAAGCGCATTTAAATCTTAGTCCGTTACAGTACGTATGTGGGTAAGTAGGCACGACTTCAGGTTTCGTCTAGAGCGATGTCGTTAGTGTCGAAGCAAGTTGCTCGGACAAGCAGGANTGGACCGTTGGTAACACGAGACCCGCCCACGACATGCCACGTGGTAGTAATCGAATTGTTTCCAAGCGCATTTAAATCTTAGTCCGTTACAGTACGTATGTGGGTAAGTAGGCACGACTTCAGGTTTCGTCTAGAGCGATGTCGTTAGTGTCGAAGCAAGTTGCTCGGACAAGCAGGAACGGGGAAGGAACCATCCTAGCTTTCACCTGCGAGTTATTTCAGAAAACCATGGAAGACGGAAATCCGGATGGCCGTGCCTGGGACCGAACCCGGATCCTCCGATGTGAGTCCACCACTGCGCCACCACGCTCGGTTTTCAGCACAAACATGGGACGTTGCTCCTGCCTCGTTCCCACTCTCCTTCTCAACCCTGGCTCCATGGTTGTGGAGAGTGGAGAGTTTGGGCTGCTCTTAACATCGTGGTCTCGAGAGCCGATGAGGATGAAGCGAGATGAGTAAGGAGCAGTGCCGGAATGAAAGGGCGTAGGAAACTGAGAGACCCGCAAGAAAACACGCCGACCAGTGGCATCGTAGGCTGGAGAAGGGAGTGCGGTGATTCACGGACATGCGAGTAAGTAGCACACGCGTATTTTAGTGACTTGATTGTGCATAATAATCCACTATAAAAACACTAAAGCTATCTGAAGACGGCGTACTTAAGAAATTATCCCGCAAACGTTGTGTTCTTTTGCAGTTATGAAATGGGGAGGAATAGGAGAGGCTGGATTCATTTCAGATTTTCACCGTCAACCGAAGCAAGTTTGCAACAAGGACGGGACATCCGCCTATACCGATCGCCACGTCGCCTTTATATTATAACTCGTACAGTTGGAAAGCGTCCTTGCAGTCGTGCAACGTGTCACTTCAGGCACTGGCCCTTTGATTTTCGAGACAAAGAAGTGCCCTAACCTCTATAACAGTTGTAAGCTTTACCGTTGACATTTTTTNCTGGCCCTTTGATTTTCGAGACAAAGAAGTGCCCTAACCTCTATAACAGTTGTAAGCTTTACCGTTGACATTTTTTACAAAGTTCCGAACTCGTGAAATTTGACTTTAAACCGACAAATCTTCTTAAATGTATCAGATTAAAGTGTTCTGTTTTAAGACATGCATTTTTTATTTTTTTATTTGAGATAGATTTCAAAATTACTACCAGAACATGCAAAAAAAAAAAAANCTGGCCCTTTGATTTTCGAGACAAAGAAGTGCCCTAACCTCTATAACAGTTGTAAGCTTTACCGTTGACATTTTTTTACAAAGTTCCGAACTCGTGAAATTTGACTTTAAACCGACAAATCATCTTTTAAATGTATCAGATTAAAGTGTTCTGTTTTAAGACATGCATTTTTTATTTATTTATTTGAGATAGATTTCAAAATTACTACCAGAACATGCAAAAAAAAAAAAAGATTGTCTTGAAATTTATTTAGACATACGTAATGGTGCGCCGTGTTATAGGATAACACATATCGGGACAGGTTGTGTGTTCAGTGCTCAACCGTATGTTTTCTTCTACCAAGATTTGCAATAGAGCTGCGTGCATCATGATCGTTCGTAAGGGCAATGTTGCGGAATGTACTTACGGTGACCTTTCGTCCGTTGAAGCGGAAACATACTGCACGATTATGTCATGACGGTAGTTGCCCGCGCCTTCAATACGCTTTATCAACTTCGTTTTTACGACAGGACTGATACTACAGAGATCAGAGATGTGTTAGTGTAGTAAAGGGCATCAGTGGTATACAAAGTATGTAAGATCGCAGTGTGTGAACATCAGCCGTACAACACTGCAGAGCTCCCTTTCCTAGTACTAAGCATACGGGTGGTAGGTAAAACAATGTGAACATCCATAGATAAACAGGTAATTCTTGTTCCTTACAGTACAGTAATGCCACCTAGCAGGAAAGTCTGTACTGGTGGCAAAGAAGCCGGATTTGTCGAACAGCAGCAGTCATACGGGTTGCATAAACATTGGTACAAATAATTCTTTACCACTCCTGAGAAACAGCAACCTGTGAATGACTTGCGTACATAATTAATATAAGTGATAGTGCTTCCCGTTATTCTACACACCTTTTAACNCAGCAACCTGTGAATGACTTGCGTACATAATTAATATAAGTGATAGTGCTTCCCGTTATTCTACACACCTTTTAACCTTTTCAGAGCTACTTTAATTTACGGTGTTAGGTGTTGCAAACAAATTTTTTTATGGTACGTGCTGTACTTAAGTTGACACAACACTTGTTCCGTTGCAATATCCAATGAGCTGTTGGCTATATACTTTGCTACAGCAATATGAACAAATTATGATCCAGACCAGTAAGACGGTTTGCGAATCATTTACCCACAGGTAAGATCATTGGTCATTGAGTTTTACAGTGTGCAGTACAGACTACCAATTTACCTATATGCTATTCACGGTAAAGTGAGCACTTTTTAAGGTGCTGATAAATTTTCCTTTCGGCCAATTTCTATCTTGCCACCATTTTTTTAATATAAACAATGCTATGTGGCTAATAAACACAGTGTGTACATTACACCACTCTCAAATATTAACGTCTGAGGCTGCAATAAAATATATTTATTAGTAGTTTAATGCT
Source organism: Clitarchus hookeri (assembly GCA_002778355.1). Taxonomy (NCBI): domain Eukaryota; kingdom Metazoa; phylum Arthropoda; class Insecta; order Phasmatodea; family Phasmatidae; genus Clitarchus; species Clitarchus hookeri. The sequence goes on along the minus strand of NQII01003832.1, from coordinate 57,517 downwards.
TTTGGAAGGGCCTTAAAAAGTTCTCATTTTACCGTGAATAGCCTATACACGTGCGTAATGTACACAATTGTGTACACTGGGTGTGAATGGGTTAAAAAAAGTTTTGCACCACATGTAATTGGTTGCACATTAAGGATGTTATCGGAGACTGTAGGCGCATTACAAAGAGAGATTTGTCAATTCTAGCGTGGTATTCTGTAAAGACTGTGTGTGTTTTCTACTCATACTTTCTCTTGGGCTGTGTGTGAGTAATGTAGTAAATCAGAAGTACCGGTGGTGCAAAGCTTTTTTGAAGTGTGTATTCAGAGGAATTTACAAGCCTGTGTTACTGATTGAAAAACATGGCAGTTTCCAAAGTCTATTCTGATGGGCATTTGTTTCGCACGTAACTACAGAAACGTCAGCATAGTATCGAAACACACTCGCGCGGCATTTTTTTTTTTTCTGTCCTCCCGTAGTTTGTGGTATTGCCGCCAGAATCCGTGACGAGCGTAGTGTGAAGGACGAAGAGACGATGGCCCGTCCAAATATTCTGGACAAGTACTTAAGCAGAGCAAGTAAGCACACATACGTACATGCATAACACTTTCATACTGACAATTCGGACGCGGCATTAGAAGCGCGGGAGTGCTAGGGGCGGCACAGGCATGCGCAAGCACTGAAATAACTCACAGTTTTTCATTTCGGCAGCTCGCCGCTCTGAAACGTACAGCGGAGACAGTACCATTTTACAGTGTAGCATCAAGGATAGAGTGTGTGCTGCTCATCCCTATAAACTACCACAAATATTCTGCATTGCAATTTTTTTTTTTTTGCCTATATGTATGGGCGCAATAATATGTTTTGAATGGGGAATCTTTTATAAACTATAATGCATCAATTTATTTTGATTTTATTTTCTGTTGTAAATAAATCTAGGGAAAAAAATATTTAGGATGTTCGGCTATAGCTGGAAGTAATATGTTGTCACCAAAATAGCTTAAATAAATGTCTTGGAAATTCGATGTGTGTTTCGCATGTAATTATTATCAAATTTTTTTTTAATAGTAAAAAGAAATTTGTATTAGTCACAAGTTAAACCATTCCCTTTAAATTATATTAATGAAGTAGAAGGGTGAGTTCCCTCCCTCCCCTAGAATCTTTGGTAATCGTTTGGTTGGCTCTGGTAGACTGTAACCTTGAACATGTATGGATAAACCATGATGCAAGTAACGTACAAGATTTATAGCTGGTATTTTTTTCTGTGATTTAGAAATGGAAACGAAAAAAGGGTAAACTCTACGTAAATTTTTTTAAATAATGTTTTGGGCATACTGGTTTTTATCTTAAGGTAATTTTTAATCAGATTTGTTCTTGAGAAATGATTGATATATTTCACTGTGATCTAAAATGTGAATCGTGGCGAAAATACTACTAACTTGCTTTATTATGGCATGTGGGAATCGCGTTTTTTCTGAAATCGACCCTGGTCGCATATAGAATTCAGCGGTCGGCTTGTCGCTCCTGTTCAGGAGACCTGGCGTTGCCTTCGCCGCCAGGCGAAGTAGCTCAACCTGGAGTTAATGAAACGTAAATGCGCTCTTAATTTGCGTTAGTTATAACGTCGCCTGCCTGCCTGTCGGTCGGTCGCAGGAGCTGAAGTTGACGTCTTGCAACTAATTGAGGAAGACGCCTTGGAGTTCCGTTATTGAAACTTGGGGCCGGCTTCGTAAACGCATTTGCTACCTCGGCTACGAACTTTTTCATTATCGCAGGAAGTTTAATGTAACTCGATGGCGTCACCGAAATTAAGGGGAATCCCTAGTAAAAAATTGTTTAACTCCTCATCTGGCCATAAGGAGGCATTGCGAAGGGCTCTCCCAAGACTGAGATGTACACTTCCGGGAAGCTGAATTTATCTTAAATNCAGCAACCTGTGAATGACTTGCGTACATAATTAATATAAGTGATAGTGCTTCCCGTTATTCTACACACCTTTTAACTTTTTCAGAGCTACTTCTATTTACGGTGTTAGGTGTTGCAAACAAAAATTTTTATGGTACATGCTGTACTTAAGTTGACACAACACTTGTTCCGTCGCAATATCCAACGAGCTGTTGACTATATGCTTTGCTACAGCAATATGAACCAATTATGATCTAGACCAGTAAGACGGTTTGCGAATTATTTACCCACAGGTAGGATCATTGGTCATTGAATTTCACAGTGTGCAGTACAGACTACCAATTACCTATATGCTATCCACGGTAAAGTGAGCACTTTTTAAAGGTGCTGATAAATTTTTCCTTTCAGCCAATTTCTATCTTGCTACCATTTTTTAATATAAACAATGCTATGTGGCTAATAAACACAGTGTGTACATTACACCACTCTCAAATATTAACGTCTGAGGCTGCAATAAAATATATTTATTAGTAGTTTAATGCTTTTGGAAGAGCCTTAAAAAGTTCTCACTTTACCGTGAATAGCCTATACACGTTCGTAATGTACACAATTGTGTACACTGGGTGTGAATGGGTTAAAAAAAGTTTTGCACCACATGTAATTGGTTGCACATTAAGGATGTTATCGGAGACTGTAGGCGCATTACAAAGAGAGATTTGTCAATTCTGGCGTGGTATTCTGTAAAGACTGTGTTTTCATCCCATACTTTCTCTTGGGTTGTGAGCAATGTAGTAAATCAGAAGTACCGGTGGTGCAAAGCTTTTTTGAAGTGTGTATTCAGAGGAATTTACAAGCCTGTGTTACTGATTGAAAAACATGGCAGTTTCCAAAGTCTATTCTGATGGGCATTTGTTTCGCACGTAACTACAGAAACGTCAGCATAGTATCGAAACACACTCGCGCGGCATTTTTTTTTTCTGTCCTCCCGTAGTTTGTGGTATTGCCGCCAGAATCCGTGACGAGCGTAGTGTGAAGGACGAAGAGACGATGGCCCGTCCGAATATTCTGGACAAGTACTTAAGCAGAGCAAGTAAGCACACATGCGTACATACATAACACAGACATACTGACAATTCGGACGCGGCATTAGAAGCGCGGGAGTGCTAGGGGCGGCACAGGCATGCGCAAGCACTGAAATAACTCACAGTTTTTCATTTCGGCAGCTCGCCGCTCTGAAACGTACAGCGGTGACAGTGCCATTTTACAGTGTAGCATCAAGGATAAAGTGTGTGCTGCTCATCCCTATAAACTACCACAAATATTCTGCATTGCAATTTTTTTTTTGCCTATATATATATATGGGCGCAATAATATGTTTTGAATGGGGAATCTTTTATAAACTATAATTCATCAATTTATTTTGATTTTATTTTCTGTTGTAAATAAATCTAGGGAAAAAAACATTTAGGATGTTCGGCTATAGCTGGAAGTAATATGTTGTCACCAAAATAGCTTAAATAAACGTCTTGGAAATTCGATGTGTGTTTCGCATGTAATTATTATCAAATTTTTTTTTAATAGTAAAAAGAAATTTGTATTAGCCACAAGTTAAATCGTTACTGCAGGCTAGCCAAACGTCGGCTTTCGAATAAAATGTTTCATGAGGTTCCCTACGATTCTAAGTAACCATTCCCTTTAAATTCTATTAATGAAGTAGAAGGGTGAGTTCCCTCCCTCCCCTAGAATCTTTGGTAATCGTTTGGTTGGCTCGGGTAGACTGTAACCTTGAACATGTATGGATAAACCATGATGCAAGTAACGTACAAGATTTATAGCTGGTATTTTTTTCTGTGATTTAGAAATGGAAACGAAAAAAGGGTAAACTCTACGTAAATTTTTTTAAATAATGTTTTGGGCATACTGGTTTTTATCTTAAGGTAATTTTTAATCAGATTTGTTCTTGAGAAATGATTGATATATTTCACTGTGATCTAAAATGTGAATCGTGGCGAAAATACTACTAACTTGCTTTATTATGGCATGTGGGAATCGCGTTTTTTCTGAAATCGACCCTGGTCGCATATAGAATTCAGCGGTCGGCTTGTCGCTCCTGTTCAGGAGACCTGGCGTTGCCTTCGCCGCCAGGCGAAGTAGCTCAACCTGGAGTTAATGAAACGTAAATGCGCTCTTAATTTGCGTTAGTTATAACGTCGCCTGCCTGCCTATCGGTCGGTCGCAGGAGCTGAAGTTGACGTCTTGCAACTAATTGAGGAAGACGCCTTGGAGTTCCGTTATTGAAACTTGGGAGCCGGCTTCGTAAACGCATTTGCTACCTCGGCTACGAACTTTTTCATTATCGCAGGAAGTTTAATGTAACTCGATGGCGTCACCGAAATGAAGGGGAATCCCTAGTAAAAAATTGTTGAACTTCTCAACTGGCCATAAGGAGGCATTGCGAAGGGCTCTCCCAAGACTGAGATGTACACTTCCAGGAAGCTGAATTTATCTTAAATTAGATCTATAGCAGTAGGATGATATTACTCGCGATGTAAACCAATGGATTAAACTGCTGATGCCACTTAATATTTTTCTTTTTCCTTTAAGGAAACTGAGCGGGAAAGTCATTACCATGCTATTTCTAACCATTTTCATTTTTCACAATTTTTTTTCTTTTTAATACACATTATCAAATTAAAGTAAAAAGTTGTTGCTGTAGACAATTGCTCCTTTATCTCTCCTGGAGAAATTTCTTATTCCCAGAATATTTATACGCGTATACGAGCAAACAATGATTTTTTTNTCTTAAATTAGATCTATAGCAGTAGGATGATATTACTCGCGATGTAAACCAATGGATTAAACTGCTGATGCCACTTTATCATTTTCATTTTTCACAATTTTTTTCTTTTTAATATACATTATCAAATTAAAGTAAAAAGTTGTTGCTGTAGACAATTGTTCCTTTATCTCTCCTGGAGAAATTTCTTATTCCCAGAATATTTATACGCGTATACGAGCAAACAATGATTTTTTTTTTTTTTTACAATACTGTACCAGGGAGTGTACTTAAACTTGTAGGGCAGTANNTCTTGGTACTCCCGTTGCTGCCACTGCTACGTTCTATTGCTTCTCCACTACCACATCTCACTTCATCCGTTATTCACGCCCGTTGAGAACTACGGGGTTTTTTTTTTCTAAGGGCAGCAGGTTCCGCTTATTGTTAGCCTTGCCTCGCTTTGTCCATGCTGACCGTGCCCAAAATTTGGGTAACTAAGTACGGACATGTCTTTTTTCTGATACACGTCTTAAAGAAGCGTCTACGGGAAATTTTTTAAAGATTTGTATAAATGTTGCATGCATGTGATGTTTTTCAATGTACGTAACTATTAAAGTTACCAGTATGGTTACCACTGCAGTTTGGTGTTGGGGCGCACATAAATTTTACGCTGGGTGCATAGAAAGTGCAAAGGTGACTAGACCTTCAGATTATAGGTGCTCATTTTGCTATCGGCACAACCTTACAGATAAGGGCGCTTGTTTTAGTGATTGATTGTCGTCCGTAGTAAGTTTAAAGGTTCCTTTACACATAGTGTGGCGCTGTAGCGATCACTGTCATCATTGAACTCCCGGCCTATCCCAAATGTAATGTGGGGTATAATGTTTATTGTTAAACTAATGACTTTATATCCACTGTAGTAGCGATTTCAGAATGTAATTGTTCATTATCTCGGAAAGTTTCGTATGATAAGGCAGCAAACATCATCCAACTAAACGCTGTAAAAAAAAAATGCTGTTCCCTTACATGTAACGAAAAATATTACCCTTAAATTTGAGTAAAAATTAACGTACAAATCTAAAGTAAATTTACAAAAGTAAGTAACTTTTCCCGTAACTGCAAGGGAAAAAATATAAAGTAAGGGAATATTCTCTTTTATATAGGAATATTGCATGACAATAGCAGCTGAGAAAATAATAAATATTTGTAACTTAACAACACCGTATGAATCCTCCAGAACAGATCATTCTAAACTATTCTTCTAAAATCCACTAACCTGAGCAGGGGTTGGGCGCCAATCGGCGTTCTTTGCAATCGCATGTACGTAATCTCGCAGTGTACCTTTCCATTGCAATCCGCTGCTCCTGCAGCATCTCCACCTCAGCGCTTAAGACCTCAAGCTGTTGGACGCTGCCCTCACTTAGGTTCGCGAAAGTCGCTGGACAGGACTTCACGACCGTAACAAACCGCTTGCTTGTTAGGAATGTCCGGAGGCCGTCGGAGTCCTCCATCAGTCCATAGATTTCCCCAGAGGCTCGAATGACGGCGAAAATGTGTTTCCCACCTGACAGAGTTATATTTTAGGGAATGAACTGAAGGAAATGAAAAATGTCCGCTAGTTGTTACGTACCGAGGCAGGTTCTAAAACGAGTTAACCAATTTCCACAACCTCGTCTTCATCTACATTAACACTGAAGTGAAGAATGTCTGTATTTACGGTGGATTAAGCATCGCGAGAGTTCGATGTGCATTGGTTTATAGCAAAAAAGTTCGAAATGAAAACCTGGCGCTTCCGCTTTTCTTCGTCCATAATAAAATGTTTGTATTTTTTCCCTAAAAAGAAAAGCAAAAAATGAATTTTTAGAAAAAAATAATTATTTTTAAAATTTTATTTTACATTTTACACAAAAAATATTTAGCGAGTGAGAGTTACAAGGGGAAACCAACACAGCCTATAGAGAATTTATTCAAATTCGCCCAACAAATTCCGTATACAATTATGTAGAAAATGTATACAACCTGTCCACGGTGAATCGAGCACTTTTAAAAACAACCTTCGAGAAAAAAAAACACTGCTCGTAACTACGTATTGTTTAACGCAAACACCGACTAACTTTCGGCTAGGTTTCCCATACTTCAGTTGAAGTACAAGTTTTAACACTATCGTAAACTTGTACTGGATTCAACGGATATCCAGTGACGCAGGTGTATTGTCGCCATAAACACATTACACACACGCCATTGTCATGGTGCGATAAAAGGAGTACTTACGACGGAATCAAATTCAAGTTGTGTTTCCATTTTTAAAGCAGTGTCATTAGTATAGCCATTTCGTTTTGTTATTTTTACGAAGTGAGCAAATGATAATCATGATAGGGCGATTTTAATCAACTGCTGAACTAACAAAAAAAAACCTTTGTTTGGGGCCTTTTTAGGACAAAATACTGAATAACGATGCCGTTTTTTTTCTTGACATTCTACTTTACTCTGTATGCTTACTTGTTTGTCTGGTGCTTCTCGCATTAAAGCGGTTTCGAATACACGTTGCAAATTATACATACATATCTGCACGCGCGCACACACATACACACATACTCACTCACACATACTCACTCACACTTACACACACATACACACACACCAAACAGTATTCTCAAGCCATTATCAGTATACATTGAAATTAAAGTCTGAGTATTATGTTTGTTTATTTCTTGGATATCATTACTTAAAATGTGTTACAATTTTTTGAGACGTGGAATGTAAACACTAACAATTGAGTTTGACAGGTACCTGTCACATGACAATGTTAAAATTTGCATGCCGCCGAAGAATACACACGAGACCGGGGTGAAAGGAGAAACTTTGCAGGTATTTCAAAAGTGACAAGGCAAGTCATACGCACTTCCTGTCACCGAGAAAAACCTTACGGTGAAGCAAACAAAATTTCTTTGTAACGAAATAGTTTGCGAAAGGAAAATTAAATATTTGCTCCTGTGGATGAATAATTTTGCTGCTATTAATTGGTCAATTCAAACATGTTGCATTTGCTTGGCACTACCAACAATTTTTTTAGCTTTATTTTATTTCTAGTTTCGTTTTTTACCAAATCAGAAAACAGTAGTTTATATTTTACGATAACTTTAAAGGTTTGTTCATGTATGTATAAGAGAAACTGGCTTAAACTAACATTAAATTAACATAAGCCTGCATGTGAAATAAATACATCGTATCAACAAGCTGCCCCACAAAGTTCAGCTTTATGCTTTACAGAAAAATGTATGATTATTACAAAATGAATTAAAAGTGAAACCGAAACACTATTAAGTTAGATTTTGTTTAAGTTATTGTAAGTGCAGTACAACTGTTTCCTAACTCAAAAGGCTGTGCTACAATCGACTTAATGTTCCCCGTAACAAAATAACAACAGCGTTACCATGCGAGCGTTAAAATTGTTGTCTTACGCCCACTGCAGTAGAAACTGTTCGCGCGACCAATCGGAAACGAGTGGTGTATAAAAAAAAATATCACAGGTTAGACACGTTTCACGGATATTTTTGAACAGTGTGTTGACCAACCTGATTTTACACAGACGTTCGTATTTATGCTTATTTACAAATAAAAACTCGTTTTCGTTACATAAAACCGGCAGCACGGCACGTAAAATTTAAACCGAATTCAGACAGTTTCTATATAAAAAATAAATAATGTAATAAACCAAGAGAAACGAGAATTCACTACGTAGGTCATTTAGTACTCACTTTCCTCGCACGAACTCATACCAGCACTGACTTGCGTAGTTGGGAATGTTTGCTTGTAATTGGCCGGCTTAGAACTTGGTGTAAGAAAATAAAAATTTTGAATCCTCATCAAGCCGTTACGCCGTCAAGCAGCTGGCGATTACGCAGAGATGACAAAATTCATGGGATAGCAATATGCAAATATAAAGATAGCAGTAGTATCGCGTACATAATGTATGAATGGGAAGTGCATTGGTTGGGCTTTCATTTGTATTCAAGTGATTCATGTGATTCATGTGAAAAGGTTTCTGACGTGATTATGGCCGCACGACGGGAATTAACAGACTTTGAACGCGGAATGGTAGTTGGAGCTAGACGCGTGGGACATTCCATTTCGAAAATGGTTAGGGAATTCAACATTCCGAGATCCACAGTGTCAAGAGTGTGCCGAATATACCTAATTTCAGGCATAACCTTCCACCAAGGACAACACAGTGGCCGACCGCCTGCACTTAATGACTGAGACCAACGACGTGTGCGCAGAATGGTCAAAGACAAATGAACAACTCAAGTGCAGTAAAAGACTTGGATGTGAATAACAATGCGTTAGAATACGGACTATCAACTCTGCGTGCATATAGTATTAAGTTTTTGGAATGGATTAATGGATTCTTCATGTGAGTTACAGGCTGAGGCCAAAAGTTTGTAAAATCAATCGAGATTTAAAATAATTAGTCGAAGCCCGCAAAAAATGAAATCAAAGTCAATTTTAGAAAGGAAACGGGATTACTTGTCGACTTGTCGTGCAAGGTCACGGGACAAGCAATGACGGGAATGTCGCTCGTCGTTTCTTCGAGGACCACACGAAGTCTGCAGCCATCACAAAAATCAATGAAGAATTGATAGAGATGTATGGTAATCCTCCTTGTTCTATCCTGTGGTTTCGCTGTAAGCGCCGAGGCCTTCAAGGCATATGCTCTGGAAATGGCACATTTGTATGTAGAGAATTACCCATGGTATTCTATGCCTCCTTCAGTTCACGAGGTCATTATTCATTATCGAATGTGCTATTTTACTAATAGGCATGCTCAGCGAGGAAACCCAAGAATGTCGGACTAAATATTTTAGAAGATGCAGAAAATTCAGTAGACTTGCAACAAAAACAGACCTTTTACACATTTTAATTCCTTTAGACCCAAAATTGTCTTCAATTAGAACTCTCCCACGCAAACACAATTCATCTTTGCCTAAACAAGTCTTTGCCTTGCTTGATGATCCGAATATTATCCTTCGCAATTGTAGTATCAGTCGCGAAGAGTCTACTGATGAGGACAGTGAGAGAGAGATGGACTGTAAAGATAACGTTTTAATTATTATAAAGTTTGACTTATTTAAAGATTTTTTCTCTGTCTTGTAATTGTCTTCGTATTATTAATAAATATTAATGTTTTGCAAATATATTAAAAAGTTAAAAACATTTTTCGATCACATGTACATTCTAATATATACCTATACTTATGTTTTTGATTTCTCTAATTTTGTCTATTGTTTTATATTATAACAACTCATTTGTATAATTTACATATATTTGCATAATCCATCCTTCAATAAATTAAAATGAAATTACCATTAATTATGAAGCTATTATTTTCTAATCATCCTGAATACCTGTGTTTATATTGTGGAATATAGTTATTGATACAATTGAAAAAAAAATTTCATAATTATTAAAATGCATAAGGGTTTTATTCTGGTTTAGTTATTGTGTTTACAGCATAAACTAAGGTGCAAGTGCAAAACATTTACCAAAACTATTGGTTTAGGGGTTTTGGCCGCAGAGTTGGGCCACCTACCCCACTGTGCGACGCGGCAGGTTTCCAAGAGCAGGGGTAAATTGTTATGATACGATTTATGGTTCATTATCATACTTTAATGGGGCTATAGGAGCGTAGCAAGTTATTGATAAGAGTTATGTAATGAACACCATATAAAAGGGGTTTATTTAACATTAAGGCTGTACAATATTATTTCAATATAAATATGGTAGAATATGCGCGGGGGGAGCTATACAAATATATTGAAATATGAATTTATATTAAATTACAAAGATTTAACCAACCACATTCTGAGTAAAGTCTAACTGTTCATGATTCCGGAGGCTGATTAAGATGGCGGAAGTCGACGCCCTGACACATCCATCTTCAGTGATCTTCGTTTCAGTGGCCCGACGACAAAAGACACCGCCCACAGGCTACACTGTCCTACATATATTGGGTACGTTATCCCCGTTTACTAGCCGGTGGAGGGGGTTTCTGTAATTTTGCTATTTCATAACTAATTTCAGCAATCACGGCCCGTTTTCTGGATAAATATGTGAAGTTGTGATCAGGCATGCCGCTAAGACCTGATCACAACTCATAACAAGACGAGGTAGTGCAAAGTTTTACCTAGTGATGTAAGCGTGGGAACCACCGAATGGCGTCGTTGACAAGGTCTCGTGTCAGTCGCTCTGCGAAACGTTTCACTTTATATTCATTCTGGAGATGGGTTTCGAGAAATGTAATGTTCTTGCGATAGTGCGTGGGTTACATAACGCCATGCTGTGCTAGACGTTTGCAGTTCGAAGTACAAGTGATGTGTTGGCATTGTGTGTCGTGTGTGTGAAGCGGTAACGATTTACAGTCGTGTTACGTTTGGGAGAAAGTCCTTTCGCTTTTGTGGGTGTCTTGGGCAAATTTCTCACCACTGATTTTGTTTCGTTGGTTTTTCCCTNGGAGAAAGTCCTTTCGCTTTTGTGGGTGTCTTGGGCAAATTTCTCACCACTGATTTTGTTTCGTTGGTTTTTCCCTTTAAACGTATAAGAAATTGTCGTTTTACTTACCACTATAGACCAGAAAATAAAAAATAAACTGTCAAATCCTTTCACTGATGACGTGCTCTAACAAAAAATACGTCAAAAGTCTCGGAGATGTTTTGAGCAGTTATGTGTGTAATCATAAAAGTTTATATCTCTTTTAATACGGTCGTCGCCTAGTTTACGGTTAGTTTGTATGGCCGCCGGTAGTGAATATCGACTCATCGGTGTCGACCTACTTCCACTTTCCGTTATCTATCTATACCTATGGGAGCAGTACGTCATCTGACACTGCCTGCCTACCCTGGTTACATACATACAGTGTGGGCTCAAGGTGTAACTTCACTGGATTCGGCGCTTCTTTTTACGTGTAGGCCTAAACTCGCCCTTTCCTGAACTTGGAAAAATTACAATTGTTTAAAAATGGGAATCATTTATTTTGGTGTTAGTGTAGTGCCACTCTCATTAGATACATAACTTTTCACTTTTTATTGTGTTTTACATTAATTATGAATTCGATTACCGACTTCGAAAGGGCGTGGTCATTCTGCGTGCTGAATTGGCTGGGGTGTCCGGACCCTTTACATTCGACGTGGGTTTGATTCCTGCTAGTTATGGTTAGGGTATTAATCGACCTGGCGAGGACTGTATAAAAGTTGTTTAATGTTGAGGTATTACAACCTTATTTCACCTGAAATGGCACTAGTACAGCAGGCGGAGAACGAAGTCAAGATGTTCAGGATGTGAGACAACGCTTGCTACCGCTCAGTGTCTGCGCTCATTCGAACTTGGCCTCAACGAGGGTTAGGTCTGGCTAGCTGTGAAGTCAGTCGGTGACGTAGTCAGACCACTTGCCTCCCACCTGGGCGAACCGGGTTCGATTACCGGCGGGGTCGCTCCCGGATTTTCGCACGTGGGAATCGTGCCGGACGATGCCGCTGGTCGACGGGTTTCCTTAGGGGATCTCCCGTTTCCTCCGATCCTTGCATTTCTGACGCTGCTCTATACTCACCTTGCTTAACCCGTGGCCCAGTGTATATCCCCCCCCTACTGCTTCTTCTAACAATCTCGTGTTCACGCCTAACATCTGGTTCACCTTAGTGGATGACATACGCAGCGTGTCCGTTGATGTCGACATTAGCCGGGCTCCTTGCATGTTCATTCCTCTCTGCTGAGCGGTAGCGTGCAACCAGCTGCAGATCCGTATCCACTATGAGTCACTCTGTTGCTCAGACCTGGGACTGGTCGATAAAGAACACCTGAGTGCAGTTCTATTGATTCAGGGTCCAACGGCGACTTGAACTCGCCCAGCCAANTGAGACTGGTCGATAAAGAACACCTGAGTGCAGTTCTATTGATTCAGGGTCCAACGGCGACTTGAACTCGCCCAGCCAAGACGCCCCAACTTTGCCTTTCGTTCAGGAGCCTGCTGCTGCATGCAGCTGCTTGTGGTTAAAATTGGGATTTTGTGAAGCTTTGTGTAAGCGTGAAGATGGTGTGTTTAGGTTGTTTTTCTTTCTTTTTTTTCTGTAAATCGTTCTTCGGATATCATACAACGTCGCTCAAGCCTCAAACTAGACGGAGCCGAGATATCATCTCTTCGCACGGTTTCCATTTTCTTCTTGATTTTTCCTTTTGGTAACTGTCGAGGTCGTGTTATTCCAAAATGTTGTGATGTACCGAATTTTGCGGACAAATTTTTATTGTGCGTCGATCACCTTGCGAGATGATAATATTTTTACATTTTGAATTCTATACATTATTGGGCGATGGTGTTATATATATTTTTATTTTTGATGTCATCACTGTCTTTACTTTAAAAAAAAATTAAATAACTCAACGAAAATTTAACTTTGGAATTAACATGGCCGCTTAGACTGTGGTTATGGCGAAGAAAGCTGCAGCACCGAAGGGTAAGAAATTTTGTAGATACGATAATTGCATTACGCCTGCCGGACATGTTAAGCTGTGATTAAGTGAATTCAGACAGCAGTATTTTTTTTAATTCTTCGTTTTTAACAGAAGAAGTAATACATAATATGAGCTGATGATTCATGTTTTTAGCTGACTTTACCATTTGTAAATACATGATTATGTAATGACATTTTAAAAATTATGGCAAGAAGACTGTTATTGAGCTTAGACTTTGAAAATCTCCGTTGATTTGTTTTTATAAATTAGACTAGCCACAGCTAATTAAATTATGCAAAGTTTCCGTTCTGGTAATTTCGTGTTTGTCCTTGTGTACACGTTCCGGAGTACACATAGCAGGAAATAACTGTTATACGACGGAATTGGTGAGCATGAGTATGAGTATTTTATTTTTCAAATAAGCAGTAGTAATACAATGCTCCATGAACTCATCAATTCAAAAAACAAAACAAATTAAAATACAAAAATATATAGACCTACAATTGTACAAAAAGCTATGCATAATTCTAGATTAAGAACACTGTTTGCATGTAGGCCCTACACACATAAGTACACGGCTAAAAATAAAGCTACGTGAAAAACAAAAACTATGAACTGCTCCACTCTCCACCTTAGAATTAATTCCAGTAGATCAAAAAATAAGACAAAAGCGGAAATAATTTACGTTATGTGAAGTACAAAGATGCATGAACCTACAGGACTACCAACATAATGAGGGCTGTGATGACGAATGTTATGTTATTGTAATGTTACGAATTAGCTTTTAAGTCAATTCATACTTGAAAGGGGCTATGGGTGTTGCTAAATAATGAATCATGATTAGGTAGAGCAAAACAGTATAACATGGGGTTTATTGAACATAAGGGTTATACAATTACTATTTACGCGACTATTGATCGGCGGAGTTTAAATGGAATACCAAGATGCTAATTAATTATAATAAGTTTTATTAACGCACGTCACTACTACTACAATCTTATTGGAAGTTCCCCACCTTGTTCATGTTGCCGGAGGCTGATTCTAGGAGGCGGTTAACGACGGCCGAACACACCCATCTCCACGNCTTGTTCATGTTGCCGGAGGCTGATTCTAGGAGGCGGTTAACGACGGCCGAACACACCCATCTCCACGTCTTCTTGATTCGCTGCCCCGATGACAAAAGATGCCGCTCCCAGTGTTACGCTGGCCTATATCGGGCGCGTTGTTTAATATTTTTGGCCCCGTTTGCTGGCCGGTGGAGGGAGTTTCTGCAACTGTCTTTCGCAAGATGTTATTGCAATCACGCTCGTGCCCTGGTTCAATGTTTGAAGGTGTGAAAAACAAGGCCGTTCAGCTAAGGCCTGATAACTTCATAACAGTAGCAAAGCAAACGTAAATTCTTGTCGCTCGCTCTTATTAACGGTTACTTCTGAAACCCTGCTAACGATCAACTTTCAAGATTTTCCTCCGCCTCTGGCAAATAAAGCTTAGCCGAGTCTAGAAAATTGCACGAAAGGGACAACGCACCGCATTCGTGCGCACTCGTGTAATATTTTGCATATGAACTATTTCTTACTAGGCATTACCAACACACCTGTTTTGTCACTGTTTTCAATATTATTGTAAGGTACTTTTACGTTTACACAATTATAAAACACTTGTGATACATGGCATATTTAGGAAATGACCAATAACGTCATACATGGTAATTTTTCAAAAGTTTGATTCTGAAAGTGTGAAGAAACCGCGAATAGACATAAGCCCCATAGGAACNCATACATGGTAATTTTTCAAAAGTTTGATTCTGAAAGTGTGAAGAAACCGCGAATAGACATAAGCCCCATAGGAACCTTAATGTGCCAGAAAATCAATAATTCCTTTGCAACGAGCGTTTCAAGAGTTCGGCGCTTCCCAGGTTAGCAGTAGCATTTTTTTTTTCCGAGGGACTTCTAACGCCTCTAATAATGTGTGAAATATAATTTTTGTTTTCCTTCTTTCGCGAANATTTTTTTTTTCCGAGGGACTTCTAACGCCTCTAATAATGTGTGAAATATAATTTTTGTTTTCCTTCTTTCGCGAATATTATTTAAGATCATTGAGTGACACTTGAATGTGCTCTAAGACAACGCAACACATCGAAAATCGAACGCGTGCTTGGATGTCGGGATGCCAAAGCTTCCCAATCGAAATGCTGGTTTTTAAGACTGCCTGTAGTCATTAGTGCTGGCGGCCAGATATTTCCACTCGAAGACTCCAGGCGAGATTATGTTGGCTGCCGCGTGCCATCCCCGGATGTGACGTCACCCACTAGTGAACTTTACTCCCCCCCCTCCTCCCCCCATTCATGCTCCCTTCCATTGCTGGTTCCCCCGTCACACCGGAAGCGGAACAAGGCGATTGTTCTGGGTGGATAGAAAACTAACAGTTGTAACCATCAGTGCAGTTAACGTACCCAGTACTGTCCAAACCATTAGGTTTGTTTACTTTCAGAACATTACACATTTCCATTTATGGTACTAGTTTTATTTCTGCATGTTGATTGCAAATGAACGAATGTGATATTTGCGTGAGAGCCCTTTCATAACCTGAAAATTGTTTTCGTGTCACGACAGTTGTCTTTTATCTCTCTACCAACTTCTCGACCCAGAGATTTATACCTTAGTTGCAATGGCGGGAGTTCGTTGCTTTAGTAGTAAGATTTTGGTCATAAATGAATGACTTTTTTGCCTTGATAATGACGTGACACATGAGTGACCGAGTCCAACTGTTTTGGGTGATTTAGTGAAACGATTTTTTTTGCCGTGTTTTACAGTGTCCTACTTTACGGATAGTTGTTGAAGGTGGGTTCACGATCGTTAATTTTCAGACACTGTCGTTAGTGTATGCTGAGTCGGTGAACAATGTTCGCTTTCCTTATCCCTACGCCTTATTGCAAAATCTTGCAGCGCGTAGGTTGAATAAATATTAATTACTGGCTCTATAGGATTTCAATGTGTCCAGTTAAACTTTAGCTTGCAGAAAACTCTCAATCGGTATACGGTCAATGACCAGTAGTATATAAGAAAAATAAATGTACGTGTGTTAATTGTAAAATGTGTGTTTTATCAGGCCGAGAGAATTACGTTTACAGTGTAAAAGATGTTTCTTTCCTTGTAAAATGTTGAGAAAGTAGCTAAACAGGAAATGCATCAAGTTGTACGCTGCTACCCCAAACTGTAGAAATTCTAATACAGTTTTTTTTTTTTTTTTCGTTATAATTTTGTGCTGCGTACATAGAATGTCGTAATTTTGGCAATATTACCTAAAGCAAAGTAGATTATTTTTTTGTTTTTATTTCTAATTTGTTTTGATTTTCAAGCGCAAAACGGCAGTAAACCCAAAGGAACCAGAAATGTCCAAAATATTTATAGTGGCTATGCACGGTTTTTCAGTGATTTCTGCTTATTAGGTAAAAATTAGTCTTCCTTTAGTACAGAATAAGAGATTTTCTGCTTATGGCAACTACTCGTTTTTTAAAGTAACTGTGATAAATATTGGTTACAGGTTCCGGACGTAAGGCGTGTTACTAACGATTGTATTAGGGATAGTTGCTGTATATTGACAAAAATACTCAGAAGGTGAAAATTAAAATTTAAGGGGACGCTAAGGAATAACGCGCTTCAAATAATCGTACTTACTGTAATAAACTCATTTGTTGTATTCAGAAGCGCTTGTAAAGAAAATTTGACTTGAAATGTTGCATTTCAAGCATAAACTTGTGTTTGTTGACGACGAAGTTCAACTTTTACCGTAACGTACGTATGTAGACTTCAATAAGGCTGAGACTTCAAAAAATTTCGATAACTTATTCATTTGGTACGGGACTGTAAGTGAATGTAAAATGTCCTTTTAATTTTCATACCATTGTCCTGCCCATTAGGTTTAGGACAGGGTTAGAAAAAAATGCATATTACAGGTACAAGGTGATATTTATTTGTAGCTTAAACCATCTTGATTGGAGCTAATAATTTTTCCCTTGGAGTAGCTCTGTGAAACGTTGAAGGTTTTTTTTTTCTCCGACAGGGGGCGCAGGACTTCTAAAAGAAAAGCGCCAAGCGCGGAAGTGGAACAGAAACTTTGCCACGGCTGGGTGGAAAAGAAGAGGCGCTTGTCGCTTGGGTAATTCCCCATGTCCCCCCTTTCTTCTCGAGCTTGGCTTTACCACCCCAATCTCGCACATTGGCCTGACTGTATGGAGCCAGACAGAACAGTAAACCCCGGAGTAGAAGAGCTGCATTCCAAGTGCCATCAATTCTGGTGCGTTCAGTTTCTCCGCCTGTGCTATGGGCTTTCGCATAAATAACAGAAAAAGTAACCTTAAGTTTTTATTTCAAAAGAAATTGCACGTGTAAGAATACACGAACCTCCTCTGTGTATTTCACCGCGAACAGGGTTTACGCCGCCCCGTAGTCCTGCTGTTTGCAATGGCTCGTTATTAAAAAAACTGGTTCATTACCTGCTATAATTGGTAGGTCCCATTAACCTTTAGTATTTTTCTTCTTGCTGCTTAAACCTGCGATGTAAAAATCAGGTGAACTCATAATTCATTGCTATTTTAAGAGGAGGGTTGCTCATTTTCAATGTGTAAAGTCTTTATATGTTAACTGTAAAAAAAAAAAAGTATTTTAAAACTTGGTACTAGTTATAAAGTATAAGAAAAAGTTAAATTTAACCAAAATAAGGTACTTCTATGTTAAAACAAGTATAAAACGCCTGTGACATAATTTCCGGAACGGTTGCAGATCACGAAATACGGTTTTCGGTAAATCAAATTACGTACGGGAGCAAGTAATTTGCCGCAAAGTTACTATCCGTAACATGTGTAAGGACAGAAATAACTAAACCACATATGACTTTTCCCCTGGAAACATGCATTTATTTCAAGGGCTTCTGAAAGTACGTGCAAAGTGGAATTCAGTGATACAGCATGTGCAATGGAAAGTAACACAGAAACGCCAAGAAATAATGTGCAAATATGATTAAGTTAGGTGGGCCGGTAGCACGGGGCAGTGGACATGTACTCACAGCTGTAAGCAAGCAACACGTCATACATGGGATGATTTTTCAAAGGTTTAATTTAAAAAATGTAAAGAAACCGCGAATAGATCATAATACCATGTTCACGATGTCTCCCGCTATTCTCTTCGATAGTTTTTCACAGTGTAGACAGCAAAACTAAAAAAGTTGAAGATATTTTAATGGAGAACAAATATACAGTATATGAAGGTCAAGAAATAGCATGTGATCCCAAGAGGTGAGAATGCTGAAGACTGCACTAAGTTCCCCCCCCCCCCNTATGTTGCGCCTGCTTCCTTTTCTCGCGGGTGGCGTGGTCGACGACCCGCCCACGCCCGCGTACCCCCTCCGAACAGTGTGGTGGACTCGCCCGGAGACAGCGAGGCGCCGGAACAGTCAGCTGTACAGAACATAGACTAAAGAAGAGGTAGACCGATCTCGCTGGTTGCGCACAACCAATCTCCGTGTCCCAACATTGAACTGCTTTTCTGCCGACACAACGTGTGAAAACGGCATGGTTTCGACGTTAGGTTAGGAAACTGATTTGTAAACAAATGTTATGAAACGTTTTTATACTTAATCCAAACAATTTGTAAGTAGTTTGATAAAATTAAAATTGGTAAAAAAAAATATTTTATTCGTTCTTTAAGATATAAACAAACACTTTCATCACTGTTGACCATGTGACTTTGACAGTTGTGTTCTTTTGGGGTAGGTCAATGTTGGGTACATGCGCAGAAGACGAATATGCGGTTTACCTCATCTTTAGTCTATGGTACAGGAGGCGAGGCCATCGCTCGTGTGCCGCCGTCTTCGGAGCGGCACGAGTGCCATCATCCGAGGTCGTGTTCCGTTCCTCGCATAAATTCCTTTACAGGCTTTGAAATCAACCTGAATAAAACTGGTCACAACTGCATGACATATAAGTTATCTATGCTACAGTTCACAATCACCTGCAGTCTTCTAGTTAAGTTGGCAGGGAAGCGAATTAATGAAAATAGTTTTAAGACTTTTACGTTGCATTGCGAGTGTAATGTTAAAATTTATGGCTTCTGAAGTCAGTGTTTCTAGTTTACTTTCGTGAAAATTCTTCCGCTTGGATGGTGGATGGATAAAGTGAGGGGGTTCGTGGAATTGTTAACCATATATGGCGTGCTTGATTGTTTCCTAAATACGTCGTGTATCACAAGCTTTTTTTACTTGTGCTTACATAAAAATACTTTTTTTTTNTGCTTGATTGTTTCCTAAATACGTCGTGTATCACAAGCTTTTTTTACTTGTGCTTACATAAAAATACTTTTTTTTTTATTAAATTGAATTTTTTAATTATATTCTATTAATAATTTATTTTATGTAATTTATAATTATTTTCANCTTTTTTTTTATTAAATTGAATTTTTTAATTATATTCTATTAATAATTTATTTTATGTAATTTATAATTATTTTCAACCAAAAAAAAAAGAGAATATATGTGTTGGTAATGCCTAGTAAGAAATAGTTCTTATGCAAAATATTATTACACTGAGTGCGCANAAAAAGAGAATATATGTGTTGGTAATGCCTAGTAAGAAATAGTTCTTATGCAAAATATTATTACACTGAGTGCGCATGAACGCAGTGCGTCGTCCCTTTGGTGCAATTTCCCATACTTGGTCAAGCATTGTTTGCATTAGGTGGAGGAATATCCTGGAAGTAGAACTTTAGCAGGGCTTCAGAAAAGTTGTAAGTAACCGTGAATGGACAATATTGTGTATTTTACAGGTAACAGTATTCGGCCATATAGAGCTGTTTACCGGTTAAGCAATTTCGGAAGCCCTGCTTGGTCCCTTCTTTCTGCTTATTTTGTGTACCCCTGCACCACATGTCAAAATAACATTGTCATATGTCTAATAACTAATGTAAATGTCGTTATAAATTGACAAGGAAAGTCTTACAAGCAGAAATATGTTATTACTGCAATTCTTAGTTTGGTTCGCAAATAAACATTTTCGTTGGTCACCTTAATTACAAGTTTAGTCATGGAACGTAAAATATCATCAACGATTTGAATAATAAAATAAGAATAACAAACACAAATACGCAATAAATTTCGTCGTTTGGTTCGTGACAGAGAAATACATTCATATCAACTAAGTCAAATGTGCCCATAGTTAACCAATTAAAATGTAGGTAATTTTCATAATCTTCTGTCAAATGGACCGTATAAATGTTCGTTTTACAGGTTGTTTACGTTAAACTAAGCACTTTTGAAAGCCCTTCATAAGACGTACTTGTATGCACATTGTTTATTCTTCTAACATACGTAAAATTAAAATGACCATGGGCTCAATCACTTTTTCGTACGTCATTCGAGTAAAACTGAAATTATTTGAAAATTATAATATTTTACTTATTTGCTAACTCTTACATTTTCATGCACAAGAAGAACAGTAAAAGAAATTGTTTCACTATTCACAAATTTTTACGTAACACTTTTATTTCAACGTTAAGACATAGGGCTACTTTCCCTCCATTATTACCAACTTCACTGGGCTAATGGTAATCAGTGTTCCCGATAAAATATATGCCGGCGGGGAAGTGACACTGATATTTTTCAAAGGTTGATCTCAGAAGTGCATGGTTAACCTAGAACAGCCTATACTATTTGTTTGGTTAAGGCGGCCGCCTGGGTAGGCCGCCGAACGGTGTGCAGAGCTCCAGCAGAAAACGTTTTATTAAAAAAACTGTCCAACGTTTCTGAGTGAGGTCTTCTTACGAATATCATTTAAGAAACGTTACGCGTCTGTGTACGTTATTCAGTTCCTCCATTTCTCTCTACTGCATGTTTTTGTGATAGTGAAAATGGCTGAAACGGGTGTTCTCGCGGTCATTTTTAGGTGTGAACATTCCTGTACAAAACATTTAAAAAAAAGAATAGGGACGTGCATCAAACCTTTATATTTATTATTACATCGTAAAGTGGCAGGGTCTCCGCTGAAAGTCTCATAGAGGCGCGTTATCGACGGCAAGATTGCACGCCAGTTCATTGTTATGCGCGTAGAGACGATGAGAGAATTGATGCGTACGTCTCGATCACCCCTAGCGCTCCCACGCGTTTAGGCCTCAGACGTGCAAAATTCCTTCAACCAGACGGCCGGACCACCTTAAAGTANCCCCTAGCGCTCCCACGCGTTTAGGCCTCAGACGTGCAAAATTCCTTCAACCAGACGGCCGGACCACCTTAAAGTAAAAATGCTTAAGATATTAGACCGCTTCGAAAAATCTGGCAAGGTGCAGAGGAATATTAAGAAAGGATTCGGACGTCCGGCAACCCTAGTTGCGTGGCACATGCCTCAGTATTGACGACGGACAAGCTTCGCGATGTATCTCCGTCTTGAATGCCTGCGCGAATGTTTTGAGAAGTGGGTTGGGGTTTTGGCGGACAGTGTGCTCAATATCCTGCAGTAAAACCTTCTTATGCCTGTGCGAAGGTGATTTTGGGTTTAAATTCCCGACCGACTACTCAAGTGTATAGGCTATTCACGGTAAACCGAGCACTTATGAAAGCCCTGCTTAAGATCTACTTGTATGCACGTTGTGTATTCTTCCGCCTTTTGTAAAATTGGCATTTCCATGTGTCTCATCACTTTATTCATGCCCCGGTAAAGTGAAACTGTGAAATTATTAGAAAAGTAGATATTTTACAAATCTGTTCATTTTTACACTTCGATGCATTAAAAAACAGAAATCAAAAGAAATAATATAAGTTATCAGAAATAGTTTCCCTCCATCGTTACCAACTTTACTGGGCGCATATCACACTGTGCGCCCGTTAAAACACATGCCAGTAGGATCAGTGACGTTTTTCAAAGGTTTATTTCAAAAGTGCTCACTTTATCGTTAACAGCCTCTATCGAAGTTATAAATGCTTTCCAAGTTACCCTAAACGTGGATCAGCCACGTTGGCTTGGCGTCATTGTAATATGCAAGTTTACTAATTGCTGCAGTTATGCAGTTTGACGAATTTTGCAACTGGCTTCTACAAAGATGTGTAGTGAATCACGCGTCCGTGAACTCCTCGTCTCCAAGTGCACTGCATTAAGACTCCTCATTGGGAAAATGAAAATATCACGATTTTGTGACACCGGCCACTTCACTTATTCACGTCAATGTGATGAGATTTTCGAAACTATCGAAATTGATTCTGATGAGGAATGACGTCGGTATGCCACACGGTTCTGGCGGGTCTATGTCTGGACGCTCGATAACGCAGTAATCTATTGGAATGACGTAGTTTTGTTCTAAATCTAATCCCATAGCAAAGGCGCAGTCGGTTTAGTAATTTCCTGTAGATGTGTGCGCTTTTGCATGTTAAAAGTTTATCGCAACTTTGATTTCGCAAACGCAAGATAACTAATATTCCCTTGCTAATCATACGAAGATACTCTGCATGTGTCTCAAAATTCTACTGAGCAGTGATTTGGTGTTCGCCGCACTCGTGGTGTCTCTAGTTGGAGTAGCTCTTGTCGCGAATGTGTGTGTTGTATTGCAATAGCATACTGACAAGACAGGCAGTGTGTACTACCAGGCAGTACCAACATTGAGTGGTTAGCTGAGAGTGACATCATCAGGGGGTGTTCGAATTCTAGATTGATCTTTCTTTTTAATTATGTACATACCAGGATGGTTTTTTTTTATTACAATAATTGATTTAAATGCTATTCGTACATTTGCCAGGGAAATGGAACACTTAGTCAAAACGCCGATTTATATTTCGGGATTCCAAAAAAAAANGCTATTCGTACATTTGCCAGGGAAATGGAACACTTAGTCAAAACGCCGATTTATATTTCGGGATTCCAAAAAAAAAATATTTTTCTGCTTACTCACTGTGGTATAGTCAATTCGCGGTATCTTCACACTTCTTGAATCAGATTTTTGGAAAATCACCTCATGTGTGATTTGTTCGATTGTTTCCTAAATGTATGTATCACAAGCTTTTTATGCTTCTGTTAACATAAAATTATCTTTTTTTTAGTGTAAATATAATTTCTACATATATTTTGTTTATAAATAATATCATTACAATTAACATGAANTTTATCTTTTTTTTAGTGTAAATATAATTTCTACATATATTTTGTTTATAAATAATATCATTACAATTAACATGAATAAACCGAGAACTTACAAAAAAAAATGGAGTGCAGGAAAAAAAACAATGCAACCCTTTAAGGGTAACCTTCCCCCGCTATGTTGAATTCTTGGTTTTCTAGCTTGTTCATATTTTTAAAAAAGGAAATTCTGAATGTACCCGTATACTTGACTCGCTATTGATCTTACACTGTAGTAGAGACAGCACAAGGAAAAAGATCACGGTTACGTGCGAAGTAAAATCCTGAAAACGGCAATGAGTGTTTACATTGCCTACAAAATTAAAACAACGGCGTCTGTTCCGAAGTAAAATTATGACAATTCAGAATCATGTTATATTCAAATGGCAAAATCATGAAAGTAAACAAATGTCTCAGACCCAGATAACGCGTATACATGCTAGAAGTTCAGTTCCAGGTACATTCATAAGACAATCGTGGAAACATGAGAAGTTCATGCACAATGTCACATTATACAATAAAGAACTCTTGTTTTACGTTACGCCATAACTAAACAAAAAGCCAACGACAGGTAAAACAGCACTTAACGGGTTGACTTATTTTTCTGAACGTTTTTCCCAGTATGAGGTATAATAAGAAACCAGAAATTAGTCAATTGTTGGGACAAAATTGTACAGAATTTTCTTTGTATTCAATCGAACAAATGCATTTCAAAATTAGGTTTCATTTCGTTCAAGCCATTACTATCACATAGCTCTTGATTTATTGTGGGAAAAATACAATCGGGTCTGTATTGGACTAAATATTGAGTGTTCTATGTAGCATAATTTAAAATAATTGTAAAAATGATACCGTACACTTTGTGGTAATGGGAATGTATTAATAAATGTAACGGGCAGCATTCAATTAATTGTTAACTTAAAATCTAGTTTGTACCAGTGGCCTTAACATAGACGATGGAGTGGGAAGACGGCGCGACGCGAGGTAGTTTGATGAGACACCCCCTGTAGTGAGCTGGGGTGTCGAGTGTTTGTCGCGCGGGCGGGAGCGTGCAGGCGCCACTCTGCCGGGCAATTATCGGCTTCCCCCTGCCTGCCGACGTTAATTAACGGACGCACCCCGCAGCCCCAGGCAAGAGGGAGGCGGTTAGCAGCCAGTGTAACTGCAAACTGTAATCTATTTTAGTCATCCATCCCTGATGGCTCAGCCTCACTGGTAAGGTTTTCTGGTACCAGATTAAAATTTCAAACTTTTTTTTTCCCCCCTTTCCCAAATAACGAATTTATTTTCGGTAAAGAGGGGGGAAAGGGCATTACATCATCGGTCGTGCATGACTGTGTGCGTGTCTAATACAATTTTGATGTAAACACAGATTGGAATCATATTTGATGCACGTCTAGCCAGTCGCTTCGAGACATGCTTGTTGGATTTTCGCTTAGGTCATTTTGTTACTTCCTTTTCTGCGGATTCATTCTTTGCGTACGTTGCTGTAATACAGCAGCATTATGTTCTAACAAAAGCCTGAAAGCCGAAATTATTATTTTGCAAAAACTTGTTTTAAAAAAAGGGGAGCCTTCGCGCACAAGAAAAGGGACTGTTTTGATGGATGTTCATTTCCGACATGTGTAGAAGAAAACTGCTTCTGCAAAGCTTAACAACTGCTAACTAATACATAGTTAAGTCACATTATTTTGGCCACCAGTTAATATCAATAATAACCGCCTCGTTCAGCATGGGTTGCAGCTAGAATGCGTGGTAATAATTAATTAAAATGCTGAAATGTTGCTAAATGTATCGAGCCATGAAGACTGCAGTGCATCCGACAGCCTTCAAATGATTCATGATGGAGGATACGTAAAACTAACATCACGATCGAGGTGGTCCATAAGCTGCTTGATTGGGTTGAAGTCTGAGGAGCTGTGCGACCAGCAGCCAACATGTATCGGCGTACGTTATCTCCCATATCAGTCGAGTGTGCATTCCAGAGGTATGAGTGGGCCCAAATTATGCCAAAAAAATATATTATCCCCAGACCATAACGCCACCTTAACCAACCATTTGTCCTTCCAGAAATGCTCGCAGGGTGTTTGTTCTCGAAANGACCCAAATTATGCCAAAAAAAAAAATATCCCCAGACCATAACGCCACCTTAACCAACCATTTGTCCTTCCAGAAATGCTCGCAGGGTGTTTGTTCTCGAAAGTTTCTCGTCTGATCTGCTAACGCCCATCTGTTAGCTGGAGCAGAAAACGTGACTCATAGAAGTCAGCCCTTTGGCAATTAGAAGAGGCCTCATTCTGGTGCTGTCGTGCAAATTGAAGCAGTTTCCGATAGTGAGTAATGTTGAGTGGTGAGACGAGCCGCCTGCTTTGGAGCCTCGTACGCAACAGGGTTCGCTGTGTCGTTTCAGCCACGTGGTAGTCCCGTGGTTCGTTTGAGCGGCGGTCAGTTGCTCAACTGTGTGGGCAGTCTCGCATCTTCTAGCGGACGCTCACGTCTCTCCGATGCGTGGCACATGCTGCTCCGCACTTCCCACGTCGTTTAATCAGTCAGGTTGCATTTAACCACATTTGTACGGGAACAGTCCACAAACTGAGCTGTTTCAAAAATACTGCCGCCTTTGTCCCGAAAACCGGTGATCATCCCCTTTTCCAAATGTCTGATAAATTGCGCGTTTTATCCTCGACAACAGTAATTGGTATTTTTCCATTGTGTCTCGCCTTATATACTCTCCAAGCCTGCTCGCGACACATGACACGCGACATGGGTAGAACCCCGAGTTTTTAGCGGATTGCTCTTACAACAGGCTAGGCTTAACAACCCTCTATACACTCGAGACACTATCGTTTGTTTATTGGTTGCTGCGATCAAGTGGGGCTTTTATACTGGACTGTTTAACGCTCTCTCACACTACTGCTTCCTGCTTATTACTGGCTCGCAGTTAAATGGGGCGTGCCTGAAGAACTGCCGTCCAATCACAATTGTNGAACGGATTGTCAAACGTTGGGGTAGTGGAGGGCGTGGGTTTTTAAAGGTGTTGGCGAGGGGGCTGGGGAAATTATTTTCCCCTGGGCCCTTAGTTGCTATCGACGACTCTGTTATTTGTAAGCCACGTCCAGACTAATCGTGCAGCGCTGCGCCAAATCGAGCAAGTGGTGCGGCACAGAACAGACAGGCGGTTTGGACGGCAAGCTGCCCCTACACTGTGCAGCCGCGAGCACAAACGAACACGATCCAGCAAGTGTCGGCACATCGAAGGAAAGTGAGTGAGTGGGTGAGTGAAGAGATTTGGGCGGCCTTGAGAACCGATGAGGGTGATTGACGTGAGTATGGAGCAGCGCCGGAATGAAGGGGTGGGGGGAAGCGGGAGATCCCCGAGAAAACCCGCCGACCAGCGGCATCGTCCGGCACGACTCCCACGTGCGAAAATCCGGGAGTGGCCCGGCCAAGGATTGAACCCGTTTCACCTTGGTGGGAGGCGAGCAGGCTAACCGCTCAGCCACCGCGGCCCATCAAAGGGAAGTGTAAGTTCAAGGACATTCTGTTTGGACAGTTGCTAAGTGTGCGCGTGATTATTTTGAGGCACTGATTTAGTTTACTGACGCGTGTGATTAATTGAACAACGATTTTCTAGTGTAATCATCAACAGATGAGATAGATAATGTGATTTATCTGTACAGACGAAATTCGCAACTGTGGGATCCAAAAGACAATTATCACATAAAAAATATAAAAACCTAGCCTCGACAGGACATTGCGGGCAATGCGGGGTGCGATGTGGCAGAAGTTGACAAAATGGCATCCCTGATTATCCTCACATAGAAGAGAGAAGCCAGCAGATGTTTAAAGTCTTCAGAAATACGACAACAATTTTCGAGCAGCCCATTATTGATTACAGTTCACATAAAAAAATTTGTTTTTGCTCAGTGATATTCTACTGGCGTAACCCAGGGACGATGTTCTCGAGTCATTGTTCTTTAGTTTTCCTTCAGATGTCACGTTATTATAAAGGCAACACATTCTGTCAAGCGCGCGCTCACACTGGAGCCGCACACCTGCGCATACACAAACACCCAGCTCCATTTTGCGTTGTTCTGCGTCTCTCTGCTCTGTTCTGAACATACCAGNACACCTGCGCATACACAAACACCCAGCTCCATTTTGCGTTGTTCTGCGTCTCTCTGCTCTGTTCTGAACATACCAGTTTACGCCACGGCAGGGTTCATTAGCCATATATTGTTCACGGAGTATTCAACACCTGCTGTAATCGTGCGGACTTCATTAGTAAGGACTCGCTTAATATGCTTTACTAGTTCACGACTTCCGCGACGCCGGCGTATTCGAAACCTCGTAGATGTACGTATGTAGCCACCGATGTGCATCCACCTGTGTGGATTTTTTCCCTCCGTTCAAATGCCATGCGACTACTTATGTTGTTTCGTCGCTATGTTCCCAACCTATAGCGCATAGCAGAATTACAGCAATATATTTTGCAATCGCGTAGGTTATGAGGTAATACCCTCGAGAACTGGTATACAAAACGGAGTTGAGAAAAGTGCATTGACAGGGTTGTTATTGGTCTGCAAAACCTTTGTAATTTCGAAAAGTCAGGGAAACTGGTCATTGGTCCTGAAAATTTAATCCTTCAATGCGCTTAAGGTAAGATATTTCCTACGAATTCGTAACATGCTCATAAGCAGCCCAGTAAATTCGTCTAAAAACTATCCAGTACAAAAAACAAGACAGTGATGTGAAAGAAATAGCATGACAAAAGTAAAGAATCATGCCGTATATTGTATTAGGGAAACAAAAAATTTCCATGTTTAATTTTAATCACATCTTATAAAGCAGTGTTCTTTTCATTGATACTTTAAATGTTGAACATTTATCCATTTTCGTCTGAAAAACCTTGAATTTTTATATTCTGTATTTTTTCAATCATCTGTTTCACCAGCTTGAAATGTCGCCGAGTCTAGTACACAAAAACTGAATGTCTGTATGTGTGACTGGATAAAGATATATCCAGTGATTTTTTAAATGTCAAGTGTATAATGCTTAATGCAAAGAATGAGATGGTATAATATTTAGTTTGTATTTAACAGAATGGGAGTAATCAAGCTTGGTTTTCTCGTTCGCTGCGCATCGATGTTGTAAATTCTGTCGTACAAAATAAGCACGAGAAGCTTGTTTAAGTCACGTAGTGGCGATATTGCTGGTGTAAGGCTTGTTTACGTTAGTTTTCCTCATCGATCTTGCCTTCATGTCCGTGCCCAAGTTTTTTCTGTACGTGCTTGTCTACCAGCACATAACTCGTTCGCGTGTGTACACGATCTCCTTTGCTTGCGTGTGTTGGTTTGTCGCGTGTAAGCATTTTAATGTTTGCATGTTAATAACTTGCCTCGTTGACAGAGAAATATTTTTTTTTTTTTAAGTGAAGAGAAAATTAAAGTCTTCTCTTTTCTTTCTTTTTTTCCTTAAACCCCGAGACGTTACGGAATGTTAAAAAAAATTGTGAGTGAGCGAAGGGATTTTGGCTGCTCTTAACATCGGGGTCTTGAGAGCCAATGGGGGTGAAGCGAGGCGAGTATAGCAGTGCCGGAATGAAGGGGCGGGGGTAAACGGAAGATCCCGAGAAAGCCCGCCGACCAGCGGCATCGTCCGGCACGATTCTCATATGCGAANAGGGCGGGGGTAAACGGAAGATCCCGAGAAAGCCCGCCGACCAGCGGCATCGTCCGGCACGATTCTCATATGCGAAATTCCGTAAGCGACCCCGCCGGGAATCAAACCCGGTTCGCCTAGGTGGGAGACGAGTAGTCTAACCACAACACCACCGCGGCCCCGCCACGAAACCATTTATGAAACACATGAAGTCATCACGCGATTAAAAACTACAAGAAAATATTTCACATCCCCAGTTTGTGCTGATTATTGAATTACCTTTAAAAATGCGGATTTGTGTTGCTAGTGTAGACCGTGCTGTTTTTTTATGTTATGTTCGAGCGAATAATTGAGTTTCGCCTTTCGTCGCTGTAACTAGTAGCAAAAATTTAAACACAAACTTTATTTTCTTTAAGTGCGTATTCAACGGTGTGGAATCCGAAATGTGTATCGCGGAGGTAGAATATAGCTTTATTATTCCACATGCTTATATTAGCTAATTTTTATGGAAGTGATCGTAAGGTTTGAATGCCAGCTATTTTTTGTAGAGCATTATATATTTTTGGTTAAATATACTACCCGATCTATATGTCATACATCCCCGCTGCAAAGAATAAGTATAAATATATAAGGTATTGTACTCTGTACTTCACAATTTTCAATAATAAGTGCCTATGCGTTAACTACTACTCGCTGCAACTGAGTCCTGCAGCGCACCCTAAAGTGCTGGTTAACAAAACTGTTAGTTATCATGGGCAAGTTGGGAATGACTCGCGTAACTTAATTTATTCTAAATCTGCTCAGAAGGAAATTTTAACGGTAGTTTAAGTACAACTTTACAACTTAAAATAAAATCTAAGTAAGTTAAGTTTACATGGAAAGATACGTAAGGCGAAAACGGGATAAGAATAAGTAGCACGTTCCCGAAGTGATGTAACTCCCTGGAACAAGGAAGTGACAGTCACGTGTTTCCATCCACACTTGATACTATTATGTTTCATTATAATTTAGTCTGATACCATTTCAAACATTTTTTTTTTAACGTAGGATATCTCTGATATTGCTCGTATTGCATTCCATACCATTCCAATGCGGGCAATTTTAACATAGGCTAAATATGGGGTATACTGCTTATTCGTCTTCTGCGCATGTGCCCAGACATTGACCTACCCCAAAGGAACANGGGCCAAATTACCAATAGGCTAAATATGGGGTATACTGCTTATTCGTCTTCTGCGCATGTGCCCAGACATTGACCTACCCCAAAGGAACACAACTTTTAGTCATATTGTCAACAGTGATCAACGTATTTGTTTATATCTTAATTTTAAAATGTCAAACAATAAAATACTGTATAAAACATTTCAAAGCACTTGTTTACTATTGGTTCTCAAGACCTCGCTGTTAAGAGCCGCCCAAATATCTTCACTCACTCGTTTACTAATTAGTATTGTAACCTCAAATCCAATCCACGCCATTGTTTCTAGTCGTGTTGGCAGAAAAGCATTTCAATGTCGGGACACGGAGAGTGGTTGTGCGCTGCCAGCGAGATCGCTCTACCTCATCTTGAATTTTAACTTCGACTGAGCATGCGCCGTTGAACTGAATCATATGATATTCCAATTAAACTTGTGGGAGGAGGAGTGAAGGCAATGGAAAAACATTAATGGAGATTTTGTGACCAGAGTTTAAGCAGTATCATGGAGTAACGTAGTGACATTCATCTTTGAGATTTAGCGAGGATAGTTCATAACAGTATTAGCGCGTACGGTCGCAAATGTTATCACCGGGAATAAACGAAGGGGCGTATTTGGGTAACGCGTGTATTTTTTTTTCAATAGATAAGGAAAAAAACCCGTCTTAACACATACTTGTTTAATCCGAGTATTGACGAGAATTATTTTTCTGTTTGTGAGATCATATTTGTTGTTTTAGGATATTACGTACTCCTTACATATTTATTAAGTTATGTTTAGTCCACATACGTGACTAGTATATAAACGTACCTGGAATATTTACCACTATATTAAATTAAATCACATTCCTACTTTTCCAGTAATCGGGCTTCAGTTTGTGTCAATATCAGATGACTCCTGCTTGTTAGTGTTGGTTTTTCACTTGGTAAAGTGAGCCTGTGATAACCATGTGTGTTAATTTCGTGGTTGAACAGTCCACACACTGTCTTCATTCGCAGTGCGATCCGAAACGAAAAGACAGTGGTCCGAACTGTTTCTTACCACGTAATTTTGAGAGAACAATGAACGTTAGGGGACATTTTACTCTAAATAAAATTTTTGAAAATGCATGCAAAGGATTTTCGGTATCTCGCTCCGAATTCCTGACAAACTTACAACAGTAGAGATTCGCCTTCAACTATACAATTTCACGCTGCACTTCGGAATGTCGCGACGAGTATCGGAACAACGCTAAAGTTGGACAATTTTTGGATCATTTTGTATTATGAAGTTCAGTATAGCAATGTAATTACTTGGCCTGTGCCCTTTGTAACGTACAGCACATGAAGACATTTATAAAACCGTATTGATTTCCTATGGTATCATTGTAGTACTTTAATATTTGCTGTTTCACGATTCAGTTAACATTTTTAAAATCAGGCTGTTGAAAAAAATTCTACAAATGCATAGATTTTAAAATACACACTGATTGGAATACTTACAGTGATTGGAATACTTACAGTGATTGGAATACTTACAGTGATTGGAATACTTACAGTGATGCCAGCAGCGTCGAGAAAGTAGTTTCATTTCGCAACGTCTCATAATGATGTGTATTTATCACATCCGTTATGACAGAAATAATGGTTCCGTAATGTTTAATGGCGTGTGGAAGTAAGAATTTACACTTGAGAGGCCGTGCAGTCTAAATAAATTCCGAATGCCAAAATTACGTCCGCGGGTTTTTGGAATCAAAAATAGAAATACTGAAAAAGAGCAGCGCTTGATAATGGTTTTTTTTTTTGCCAACTTTATGAGCAATTATTTTATCACATTTGTTCACTTATTTTGCATAATATCTTGCGCTGCGATAGCATATAAAGTTTAAGGTTTCAGAAATAGTACGGCAGATATAGATCACTCTGGAAAAATACTTGCTAAAAAATTTATGTAAAAAAATTTATCTTGGATTCCCTCCCCCTCCCCCCCTTTTTTTTGTAGACTTCCGTAATTTCGTAAAATACGAATAATCTGTTTAGAGTAATTTATGTCCTATGTACTCTTAAATTTAACTGTCACGTTGACAGTCCATTGATACTGACCATTAGGCAAATGACACTGTTTTGCACTTCGTTTGAGGATACGCACAATTAAGGGAGAGAAAAAAATTTAATAGGGGCATTGGAATGTGCGTAGTCGACCGCTAGTAACTGTAACCACCATTAACCATGGAAAATATTTTACGAAGAAAAATCTCTAAACATTTAATTGAATATGTGGTACAATCGCTGTGCATCAAGAAGTAAAAAGAGAGACACACTCGGCTGAAGTTAAAGCTACGATATCCCAAAAAATGCATGGAAGAAAACTGAAGGGAGCGTACTTCAAGTTTCCGAAATGAATATTTTAAGAGTTGTAAAAGGGTGTAGAAGACCGGACCATACAAGGGAAGAATTTGACATATTTCTCACTAAAAGAAAGAATAAAAAATATAAATAAAAGGTGTTAAGAAAGTGTATACGAATAGTTGAGGCGAGAATATCGAAGCAGCTCATGATCAAAAGAAGAGAACCTGGAAGTCCTGGGTAGAGATGAGAAGTAATGTGGAATCGGAGCGGACATTTGGCGAACAGATGAAGAGGAGGAGAAAGAGGAGAATGAAACCTCACAAGGCATTGGAGAAGTCGACAAGACACTAAAAAGATAACAGACGACGTACAGTTCTATTCGACACTTGTACGGCAATTTTTACAACTCCAGGTCTGGTTGGTTATATTAGCCCAGTTTTTATTCGGGATGTGTTTACCTCCCAATTTTATTCTTAGTAGTATTCGCAAACATTCTTCGAAAACATTAACTGGAGGAAGTTTAAAATATTTTACACAACGGTAGGAATTAACTGCCCAAGCTGTTTTTGAGTGGAAAGTAATTGAAGAAGTTGGTGCATCTTTCCCAGCATTTCTTAATGACGCTACTTTGGGTGGGTTACATGTGGGTGGCTCGCTTACTCAAAGCGCCATTATCGTACTGCGGCGTAATAATTCATTAGAAAATAGCAGTAATTAGAGGCAGGGGCGTGCGGCGCCAGGACTGCAGGGTTGCAGTGTCCGCCGCTTATCGACCAGCCTCACCCTGAAGTGGGTCAGTCACTTCTCTGGCCGCCATCCTATCGTGCGCAGCTTTCAAAAGACTCTCGGGAGGGATTCATCCTGACGTGGGTGTCGGGGGTCGTAATTTTTTATGGCCTCGGGGGAAGGGAAGAAATGAGGCGAGGTTATGTCCAGCACCGGGATCGCCTTTGGCCCACATCGCGCGCTACTTCGGGAGTCGCCGCACGTGTGGGTCATCGCGGGCCGGTCGCACTGTGTGTGGCAGACGACGGGATTCAAATAAATAAATTACTAAGTTGAGTCACGGCCTGATTTTATTGGTAAAAGAACACTCTCATTGAGGGTTTACGTTGGTGGGCCTTTGTACACAGAAGACTGGACCTACTGTTTATAGATGGCGTAATCACTTGTAATTGCCTTTGTGCTAGAGGTTTTTTGGGTCTTGTCGTGGGCTGATCCGAAGCAATCACCTTTAATGTCACCGAGGACCATGACAAAACTAAGCTGAACGAAATATCACGTTTCACCAGGATTATCAGCAATTTTTGGGGTGGGGTGAGTCGCACTGGAATATACATGGGCTGTTTCCGAATTAAACAGCTAAAATGCCCTTACCTTGCTCGT
The DNA here is from genome assembly GCA_002778355.1 of Clitarchus hookeri. Classification (NCBI taxonomy): domain Eukaryota; kingdom Metazoa; phylum Arthropoda; class Insecta; order Phasmatodea; family Phasmatidae; genus Clitarchus; species Clitarchus hookeri. The sequence goes on along the minus strand of NQII01003832.1, from coordinate 23,635 downwards.
GATTTAGAAAAGTGCATCAAGGTCATGACATAATTTTGTCGCTGTCAAAATTCACAGCAAGCCACGAATGCACCCCAGAATGTCCACTTCAGGCAAGGAGACACCGCATATGCCCTTCTAGAACCCTTGGTTGATTGGTTCGGATTCCACACGTCTGAAGGTCCTGAAGTCTTTGGCCTCAGTGCATTACCATTCTAACTGAAACCATGCTTTGATGTGACTTTCAAAAACATAACAAAATACCTATTTATAAAAATGTTGTACTTTCGCTTCTCGATAACATTGCTCACAATTTTTATTTTTTTTATTATTTAACATTTTCCTTCTGTGATATATAATTTTGAAATTCTCTCTCGCTCTTACTGCATACCTTGAAACCTCCGGTAACCGCTCCACTAGTTAAACCTCCTGTGATTTTTTATATTTTTATATTATGTGAAGAGTTCACTTACGAATAACACTTGGATTTTAAGTGAAGACTGCTGGGAAATCCGCACCAAAGTGCGTTTACGTACTACAGTCATGAGCAGAATGGAATGTAATTTCCTAATACATTTAGTTTGGTGTAGACTCAGCATCAGTAATACAAGTTCGCCACGTCTGATAGAGAGGAGAGTCCAGTCAGTTTCCCGCCGACGCTTTGCGAATTGAGATTCGGAACGGTGTCTGCGGTATTGCTATAGTTCACGGACAACTGACATTTTTGTGGACGCACGAATTAGTTTTTCAGTTCTACGCGTTGGGTATCCTTACACAATACTGTATGTAAAAGTGTAGCATTTGCTTTTGAACCAGTGTCATGCATCCACGCCTCTCGATTTTTACACACTACGAAATAGTTAGAAGCATAAATACGTTGATGTGCAGTTTCGTACTTGTAAAACAGAACAAAACTAAACAAGTTTTCTTGGAAACGATATGAACATGATGCTTTTGTAAAGGTACTGAGTTTTTCTAAAGCTGTAGATACCATATCACTTCCGTCTATAAACACGGGAGCCGGAAACAATAATATTGGCCGAGAGCATCGTGTGAATTAAACTTTTCGCTAACAGGATATATATATATATATATATATATTTTTTTTTTTTTTTTTTTTTTTTTACTGAGCTCGAGACTTTTTGAAATTTGGTATAAACACTTATGATATGTCATAGCGACTGAAAGCTAAAATAACATGCACGTCATTTGTAAAAAAAATTAAGTTTCTTATGAATAGTATATGATACCTTTAGGAATAATATAGAGATACATTAGGTTAAAATATTCGAAACCAATACAAGTTCAATGACTATATGTTATTTTTACGATACATTTTAAGTAGTACAAATTATGGTAGGCAGCGTAAGGAAATCCAACAGTGATAACCGCACAAACTTATCCAGGATAGAAAAAAATTACAAAAAAAATTATTAATTTTATTATAATACATTATTACTCCTCAGGAAGTAAAACCATTTTCCCTGGCAGGGAAATGGAAAAAAAAAAATGAGGGAGGAGATGAATCCCGTGTCACTCCCCCCTCCATTAAAAAATGGATTCGCACACTGGCCGAGAGTGATTGGTGGCATGGCACGGCGCCGCGTAATTGCTGTGAGCGAAACCTGTTTGCTCGTTCCAAACCCTCGTAAGGTACGGGGATTGACAGGTTGGAGGCCGGGGAAACCGGAGGGATAGGAGTAAAGAATTCAACGACGGAAAGACTCCCAATTGGTGTCCCGCCACTCCGCTTGTAGGTGTGGATCGATAGTAAACCGATCACCTAATTATGGACTGTGAAATATTAATAACATTATAAAACGGGTATGTTTATTGGGATGCTGGTCGCTTAAATGCGCCTCTCTTTCGCCCTTAGTCTTCAATAAATCGTGTAAAGTGTCAAGTACAATTCTGCATTTTTTAAATATTGATATTATTTTGTGTGGTTGATTGCTAAACTATTGTTTGAACCATATTATTTCTTAATGAGTATCCGCGTGATAAATTTGCATTGTAAAAATACTTGACCGGTTGTAAACTGCTAATTTGCCGTGCAAAGATGGAAACCAACGTTACGGTTTTTTATGTACAGTGACTCTCAGTGAAAGTGGTACTTCTAGTACGAACTGACATTAGATTGGAAATGAATATTCCCTCTAAATGAAAATTACTGGTAACCCACATAATTTAATGCATTACATATCTAACTGTTAGGCTGTATAAAGATACGCATTATTTCTATGATTATATCTGCATGAAACGGATAACACTAAAACAACTGCAGATTGAACGCCACAGTGAAAGTGGTATACTGTCCAATACATGCCCCACATTGGGCTACCAGGCGTGCCATGTCGAGCTCACGCTTTCTGAACCACGCGTACCTTCGTTCTGTACATGAAGGCAAGCATTGCATTCAAGTAAGCTTTCGTAGATCAACGTGAAAGAGGTCAGACGTCTGTGGCGGTGAGAAAGCTGATCATTTTGCACTACCAAAGGGGCATATCTCTGCGTGAGATCGGCAAAATTGTGAATCGCGATCATTCTACTGTGCGAAATATCGTTCGTCGCTTTCGTCAGTACAGTAGAATAGAGAAGAAAGAGAAGCGTAGTTTCAGGAAAATATTCACTGCATCAGACGAGCTATGGTTTCGACGTCAAATGAAGAAAAATATCGCGTTAAGTGCGCCAAAACTTGCCAAGGAAAACTTGCCATGGAAGCAGAAGTCGTCTTGGGGGAGAAAAGCCTACTCAGAAACCGAGAGGAGAGTCCTTCATAGAGAGGTCTTTAATGGTCGAGTAGCGCGCAATAAACCATACATCAGCAAGAAGAACAAACGTTAATTTTGTAGAAAGCTTTCAGTGTCATCATCTGTAACAATTAAATGTTAATGGCAACAGTTTGGTTACATATTGATAATACTTTGGCTCATGCTGATAGACGGCAGAGATGTAGAGTGGTTGGTGACATTCAGCTAATTAATGACGCATAGCATACTCATTCGTAAACATCGCGCATTTATAGGTATCAAAAATCTGTGTTTGATTTGGCGTAGAAAAAAAATTGATATGTATATGTATGCTACGCCATCTACGCAGTAATAACTGTGTCGTCCGCTTCAACCCAGTAGTTGACCCGGCGCCAATGAAAAGAAAAAATACATTGAAAATAAATTTATTTTTATTACGATAGTCGTCCGAATGCCATTAAGATTCATGTTCTGGCACGATTTCCGTGGAACCACACTGCTGTATCCTCTTAATTGGACGCCAGTAAACATTTTAAATGTCAAGAAATAAACATTTGTGTTTGGCTAACTTAAATTTACGAAAATTTTGAAGCCAATAAATTACTTTGTAGCCTAGCTTGTCTCTAATATATCAATACATGACAAGTTACTTCTGGCTGTGTTAATGTTAACTTCTGATAATGTTTTTATAAACTGTTAAAATAAATTACGTGAAATTACGTAAAAGTGCTGGCAAAATCATTCAGAAGACTTCCTAAAATCATGGGCACGATTTTTTCTTGAACGGATTTTCCTTAAATTTTACGGAATTTTCTGTGAATCTACCGACCTCGCCGTAAATTTACTAGTTATTTTTCGAATTTCCGGTTTGAGGGGTTGTGGAGGGAAAAGTTCGATTTTCGTTATGCGGGAATTTTACCGCTTATAAAAAAATATATTTAAAAAGTTAAAATATTTTGTGTTGTAGTTTTTTTCGTCATGGAAAGGCGATGCGTTGTGCCGAATGTGTACTGTATATTGGTCAGTGTTTCAAAGCCTTGGCACAGACTACAAGATATTGGTCATTTGGTCCAGTTCCAGCCTCCCCACTCCCCAATGGTCGCCTTCTGACCCAAGGGAACAACACAGATATCTATTTTATAGTAGGAGATCAAAGAGGCCCCAGAGTCACTTCCATAGAAATGGAGCATATCCCCCCTAGCACTAGTGATACAGCACAAAAAAAAAACCCTCTGAAAAATATAACACTCTGCGTGGACTGCTGAAGATTGCTTACAGGGAACTAGAAGAATAAAATAAATACTGATGACAGATAGCGAGTAAATTAAAATGTTTTGTTACAATGCGTCTTTCTGAAAGTGTAACATACTGTAAGAAATGATGTTGAAAATTATTTCGTCTACTGAATACGGTCTTGAAAAAGGGTTTAGTATGTATGCACACGTTTGATTCAAAACGAGCAGTATTGACATCCATTACACCTTTCTTATCTTTTACACTACTTCTTTAAAAAAAACAGGCGGTTTTTCTTCGAACGTGCCTATAAATTATACTTTTTATTGTGCATACTCTCTTTGAGTAGCGTTCAGTAGGACTACGAATTCGTATATAGTTCCCTTTGATGAACCAAGCATGCTTACTATATGCGGGTATATGTGTGACCTCCCGTTCGGGTGGCCATGGATTCGATCCCAGTCGACTGAGCTTTGGTATTACTCTTCAAGGCCTATATCGGAGCTGTTCCTGGATGTGGAAGTTTTTAGGCCGAGATATTGAATAGTATCAGCGTATACTGCAAATGGAAAAGTTGAGATTCGCTTCCTCGGATCCTTTTAGTGCCGCTCACATTAAAATAAAACCGTCACGTCTTTTACTCAGTGTGAAATTGGCACAGTGCATTACAGTGTTCAAGGTTCTTAGTTTATGTTAAGAGGGCGTGATACATATGTAAATCAACACTAAACCGACACACAAATATTTACAGGTTTTTGGAAGCGAGTGTAGGAAAACCACGAAACGGCAACCCTAGACATTGATTTACTCTTAACTTTGAAAGAAAATATTTTTCCAAACTGATGCATTACTGTCGAACTATTTCTTACGCCGTAAATGTACGTTTCAGCGTAAGATACAGCGCTAAAGGAATGTATCTATCCGTCAAAATATTTGCTCACAAAGTAGCCGAAAACTGTTATTTAAGATCGCCCTTTCTTGATTTTTCTGTACTAACTTTCAGAAACCTGTTAATTGCAGTTAACGTGTTCAGAGATAACTTAGTTACCACGCCCTCTTAAAATTAGCAGCTAGTTTTACAAATGTTAACGGCGTGGCACAGAAACTTACCCGGACTACTTCTTAGATTGGCCGCTAGGGACGAGGAAAGACTAACCCAGTTCTGAATCACAATCCTTTATTGGCTTGTAAGTGCTTCAAATTATCTTGAGTGGTTGCATTTGCATTTTCAAGGTCGAATAGTATGTCATCCTAGCGGGACGCCTTTTGAGCCACGAGTATGCGTTAGTTTGTGGTAGCCACAAAGATCAAGTCCATAAGGGGATTCCCTAGCAGAATGTCTGTAAATTTTGTGTTTACGTGTAAATGCGTATGTCAGTAAATAAACGTTTTGATAATACGGGTTTTTTTTCTCCAGGTAATATGAAAAAAATGATCTACAGCCACAACATTTTACTTTTATCCTATTTAATGTATTCAAAGAGAAAAATAATGAAAATGGTTTAAATAACATTTTTTTGGGGCTTTACTGTGCAGTTTCCTTGGGGGGAATCGCTACGAAGCAATATTAAACACTTCAAGGTCACATTCGGCCATAAGGATGCNTGATCTACAGCCACAACATTTTACTTTTATCCTATTTAATGTATTCAAAGAGAAAAATAATGAAAATGGTTTAAATAACATTTTTTTGGGGCTTTCCTGTGCAGTTTCCTTGGGGGGAATCGCTACGAAGCAATATTAAACACTTCAAGGTCACATTCGGCCATAAGGATGCATTGCGATGGCAAACATAGCATAAACAAGCTCCGCGTTTGTTCCGGGTCCTCAGAATATTTGGCGGTGATTGTGGGGGGTTTAACGCATCAGTCTGCTCAGAAAAGACGCACAGTATAGTCGCTGTAGTTTATAACACACTTTTGCAGAAGAATAAATGTTGTAAACAGAGGGCTGACTTTGGCTCTTTTCAACCACCACATTTGTGTTTGAACAACCAAGTTTATGAATTGGCAACAAAATATCGACTTTCATTTTTGTCCTGAAGAAACATTTGCTTTAAAATATTTTATAGTATTTTTTTAAAATCAGAATATACACGAATGCTTACTGTTGAAACTATATGAAAAATAGGGAGGCCTTTTTAGGGAAAGGAGAAAATTACAAAGTTGCATCTATAGTTACGTCCATTGGCTCACGTCACGTGTAAATAATATTCTACTGTTACTGATCTAATTTGCGAGAAATTCAGCTTTCCGAAATGTATATAGCAGTTTTGAGACGACCTGTTCAGATTTGACCTTGGGGCGTTAACATTTTTATAATGGGATTCTCCGTAATGCATAGTTTACCTAAACTAATACATAATCGGATTTAGGATCATTTATTTTCATACAATATGCTACCCGTGCGCATAAATTGATCCAAAGCATTGCTTACGTTAAGTTACATTTCCCGTATGCTCCATTTGGAAACATTACATTTTGTTTCGTCACATTTTGACGTTATTTCTGTACCACGTTCACGAATGCAAATTTTAAATTACAAATTTAGAACGTTCGCCTTTGAGAATACGTGCCTTAGTTACACTTTTAAACTGCGTAATTGTGGCTTGCAGCGAAATGCAAAACTAAGGGTGCGGGGTAATTCAAGGTTATATCTCCACACGAGAAATATAATCCTCAAAAATGTAGTGGTGCCTGCACAATCTCCGCGCGCCCGCAAATTCACGTGGCGTTGCTGGTGTATGGCGTATGATCGTGCGGGGTTTATTTTTTACTTTCTGGATTTGGAGCGGGTAGAAATAAAAGTCGGCGGAAATATTTATCGCTTATCGAAGTAAGGTTCAGTAGGCACCGGTAACTTCCCCACCCGTCCGCGGAGCAGGCAAGCGAGGTGCCGCGGAGGTCAGTAGGGTGACAGTCCCTGTACACTCGAGTGCGCACAAGGTTGCCTCACTTCCTTATTAACGTCTGGTCAGGCGGGACGACGAGTCAGCCAGCTGAGATTCGCTCGGCCCTCAGAACTGAAAGTCAGATTCGCCCGCGAGTCAGTGGTGGATTCAAGGGGAGGGGAAAGGGGGAAATTTCCCCTCTATAGAGTATGCCTCACAAATTTTTACATCTTGTAATTATTCCAACTCAAGAAAATTAACTAGTCCATTCACGACTGCTTCCAACTTTTATGAAGAACTGCTAAAGTTCTACTTCCGGTATATTCCTCCGCGTCATGCAAACAAAACTTAGAAATTACACCACAGGGCCAACGCACCACATTCTTGCGCGGTCAGTGCAGAAATATTTTGCATAAGAACTATTTCTTACGAGGCATTACCAACAGACCTATTTTACATAAAGGCCTTTTTTTCGTCATGTCCTTAGATCAGCATAACACCCGGTTCAACTACTATTTCTCGTTTTTTCTCGCTCCTGAGCAGTGGTCAGGTAGGACGTGCACATCGTGTGCAATTACTGTGTAATTACTCTCGGTACGTTATTATTCTCAGTATATGTAATTACTCTCGGTACGTGTACTTATCATTTCGCAGTTACTCATTATACATTACTTACCTTTGACGGAACTCGAACCGAGGAGCGCCTCACCAACCTCGTCAGTTGTGTTTCGGCAGCTGATGAGTGAACATGTGTACTTAGTCTCGGTATGTATACTTATTCTTGGTACTCGTAATTAATTATTATGCTATTACTGATTACACAATTACTCATTATGCAATTAACATTAATTACATCTAATTATCCTCTACGGGTCTCAAACCAATGACTAACCGAATCCTCAACCCTCCTGGTCCAACCCTACACCCTCCTTAACCCGCCGCTAGCCTCCAGACTTCCTCGAAAAATTTCAAAGTCCCGCAAATATCGCTTGGGCGCTTTGTCTACCGAAAGGGTACCCCCACAGGCAACAGCCAATCACAACACACCTGAAGAGGTGGGAGAACCCGTGAGCCAACCACGGCACACCTTCGAGGGGGAAGGGGATGATCTGTTTCCCAGTGCAATTAGTATCCATCTCTCCGATACCCGTTTACAGGTTATTCAAAAGGCACTTAGGCCACTAATTACCCCCTACCATGCTCAAACAGCCTCAATTCTACTAACGTGAATAACAAGAGAAAGATTTTACTTATTTACGAAGTAATTTTTTGTTTGATTTATGATTATTGCAACTGTTCAGTTTTTGTTAACGTAGAAATAGAGAAAATCTGGTACACAGGCGACACTAGCGCTTACCTAGTGGTCAATGACGAAAATTTTCCCTGTGCCAAACTTTTTAACATTGATCTTCCCAACCTAGAGTAGAAGTGACCTTAGTTAAAGCTACCTTTTAAGATCTCTAAGCTGCCTAACTTAACAGCTGGCACGTTCCCGCCAACAATTCGCACCGTGACGTCAGCGCATGCATAATTAAGTGTTCCAGATCTCGTTTAGTAGATGAGCAGGATTGGCCGGAAGTATAGTGACGTTAAGGCTCGGCTTCACCCCTCCTGCAGAAATTCGTCGTTTTCGTGTCATAATTTTATTTTTAGAGGTATTGTTGGAAATGTTTGATTATAGAAAATTTACAATTTATCACTTGTTTAATACGCTTGTATCTAATTTTCACCGTGTGTTATTTCCTGCTTGCAAAAGGCAGGAACTTATTGATAAAATATAAACATTTTATCGGCTTTTTACAACAAGCAGATAACACACAATAAAAATTTCGCACACAATTATTGAAAAACTCGCGAAATGTAAATTTTCTTTAATAGTACGTACACTTGTCTGTAATTACAGTGTGGCGTTGGGCCTTAAGAGGCACGTGACAACTTTCTTGCGAACATTGCGCGTATTAGAAGTAACGGAACTCTGCTCCAGTCGTGAGAAGTGACGTCATCAGCGTGACGTGTTGCCCGCTCAATGTGTAACCGCGAAAGGCGTTT
>NQII01003832.1:0-10573 GCA_002778355.1 Clitarchus hookeri | reverse complement strand
TCCTGCAAGGGGGGGGGGATATGGGGCAAGCCTTCAGGTGCCCTTCCCCTCAAGAAGTTTTGCTCCTCGTATAAATTTAATTTGATGCGATCAAAACCCAATTAGATGGTGCATTCCAGATTGAGAAGTGTCTGTAACGCAGAAGCGAAGATGTATTTAAGTATAGGCCGTTCACAGCTAATTGAGCACTTTATAAATCAACTTTTGAAAATCGTTACTCCCCCTACCTGCATGTGTTAACGGACACACTGACTGGCATGGGTCCAGTTAATTTGGCAAGGGCGGAGAGAACGTAGTTAATTGTTATAACGTTGGATTAAAAGTGTTGGGTAAATTTGTGAGTAGTGAAATTACTGTACTTTCTATTGTTTTTTTTTCAATGCATATAAACGTAAAAATTAAAGGATTTTTTCAAATATTAATAATTTGAAAAATAATTTCACAGTTTAGTTTGACCTACGCATTAATAAAGTTATCAGGATTATTGCACTGTTAATTTTAGATGTGGCGGAAGAATACACAATGTCCATACAAGTAGACTTGAAGCAGGGCTTTCAGAAGTGCTCAGTTTACCATGAACAGCACTATGTCAGAAATACAATATAAGAGTTCGTTGGAGGTTGTTACAAGATATCGACGCATCTCGGTGAACAAAAACAGTCTGGATGCCCAATTACTCTCTGTCTGGCGCATTTGATTAGATTCAGGGAGAGACGATGTGTACACCGCTATTTGTTACGCCGCTGTATTGTCTGTCTCATATAAGTTGGCGAGATTTTGACGGTCAATAAGTGGCAATTTGGCGCATACGAAACAAACAAATTTCAATTTACAAAATCCTGTATCAGCTGTTGCACGAACGAACAAAACTTAATATTACTTTGGCTATTCTGAGTGCACTGCCGACGCACATCAGACAAGCAGAAAATACGCGATAAGAAAGAGTTCCTAATTTAGTTAAAGTATTTTATTTTACGTGGTCACAAAACAGTGGTTGTTAGTGTTACAAACTAAACTTCGTAATAAAGTAGCAATGTATAGGTGTGCAAAATGAAATACACAATAAAACGATTCGTATCCAAATGAAACGCAACTTCAAAACTTTTTTCACGTCGTAACCCAATATCCAGCCATACTTTCCATACGTGCTTGATATTAATTCGAAAAGCATACAGAAATATTGCATGTTATTGTTAAATTATTTGTTCTAATAATTTGACGAAATATATTTCAAATTAGTGTCGTTTCAAGCCAGTAATAGAAGAAAAGTTAACTTTTAAAATGACGGGATCAAGAGGCAGGCCCACCTGTTGATCAACGCAAACGGCTCACGCCTCACACCTCGCCCTGTCATGCCATGCGCGCTATCTGTCCTCTCTTTCCCGAAGCATTACCAGTCAGAAAATAATAGCCTTCGTGTGGAATATATAACAAATTTACAAACAGATACCAATAGTTTTATTTTCTGCCAGCTCTGCGTGATTTTTAAAGTAACATATATTTCGTGTACAGTGATTGTGAATACTAGTAATTTCTATTCAGCGGGTAATCTTTCATCTACGTAAATTATACGCCATATTGTTCTCCCGAAAACCCATTTCCTTGTTTCCGTGTTGTTACTATATTGTATCAATAAAACGAAGAAAGTGGGACGTGCGTGAATAGTTTTTCAGCAATTCTTACGTTACTCCACGTCCCATATTTCCAACTCTAACTGTTTAGTATCAGTAATAGCAGAATTACTGCTTTGCAATCAATAGTCGTTGGTGAGTTGTTGGCGAATAAAAGTGCGTTGTCAATCAAGTTTCCCGAATTATATTAGCTATAACGTCCAAAGTGTGATAAGAACTATAAATACCATCTCGCAAATTCGCTGTTTCGGACAAATTAAAATTTTTTTTCGCAAATATTTAATTTTTTTGCAAGGTTTTATATTTTTACTTTTATAACCTACCAATTTTTTTTAGACAGATGTCAATTTATAAATACCTTAAAATTTGTTTAGCAATACAGTACAATGGCAAGTGGATTAGCTGAAACCGTGTTGATAAAATATACAGCCCCTACTTGACGAACCAGCTGATGGCGAAAGGATATATAAACAAAAAGTAAACATTTGGCGCTACTTTCGTCGAACGGTCAAAATCTTGCCAAGTTACATGAGAGAGAAAGAGTACTTGTGCGGTTTCATAGGGAGTTTCCCAGCTGAAGAGAGACCAACGATGTGGCTCGTAGTTGGGCACAGGCTGGGAGTCTGAGGCAGGGAATGTTGTAGTAGTATTTAACGGCGGCACAGATGTCGCAGCAGATCATGTCCGCCTCTTCAAGGGCAGGGCGGCCCGACTTCGCGGCGTGGCTTTACGGCAGATTGTCGCCATGGCAACTGGCAAGGCCGGCCGGAGCAGAGTCGCCAGCTTGTTCGGGAGAAAAGTCTCCAGTACTTTTCCAGCGTAGAGGTTCCCGAACCTTCGCTCACGATGGGACCAAACCGCATTTGTATCAGCCCGCACGATTTGTAATGTGTATCTCAATATGTCCATGTACTCTCTCCAGGTGTTATTATAGGTTCCGGGGAAATGAACAATATTCAGTCTTCCGTCAAGTCTCGAGATCTGCTACCAGATTTGATCATAAGTTACTAACTGTTCGACCTGTCGCAAATATGGAATTTGTACCACGGGAGTATTTACAGGAATAGATGTGGTGAGATCACCAAGTTGGCAACTCTGACTGGCTGACCGGAGGTTCCCGGTTATGGGCCGGCCGCCTGTGGTGGGTGCGCGCGCAGCCTCCCACGATCAATACCTTGCGTGGTCCGACCTTATCCGGCTTCTGCGTTGCTGGAGAGNCGGGCCCGATTCCTTTCCGTCCCTGCGGGTGAAAACAATTTGTCTGTAATGACCCCGCCGTCGACGGACGAGTGATTGAGCCACACCTATCTACGTGGGTTGAAAAATCTAGTTTTCGCTTTAGACCGTAGATGCGAGGGTTTCAAAAATCCCCATTGCCCCCTTGGTCTCACGCCATACAATTGTGCTAAAAGGCCAAATACTCAGTATCTTACATTTCTATTCGATAATTTACTGCATGTAAATTTAATTTCAGGTTTTTCATAATTTGATATTAAATATTACTTTTTTTTTTTTTTTTTTTTTAAGAGGTGGACGGTACGTCAATATATAATGCTGGCAAAAAAAGAGATTTATTCTTTTTTTATTTACCAGAAGTCATAAAATTGAAGAAAAAATTCACAATTTGTGTATGTTTAACTCGTAAAACGAAATGAAAAAATTACTCTGTGCATAACTAATGTTATTTTTGTCTGTGACTAGTGTTTTTCACCGACTTAGAAAAAATTCTTTCTTTGCTGAAAACTGCGATGCTCGTAATTGTTATATTTTAGAAATTTTTTAAAACATACCAAAATAAGTTTGAGGAATATATTCTCCAGAGTCCTCAAGGGCCCCGCCTCATTTGGGGTGTGCGCAAGTAAGGAAACTGGAAGTTGTACATTTATATTTCTAAATACACTGCTCACAAAAAGTTTGATATATATATCAGAATCCAGGATGTTATATTGAATAGAAGTAGTTTACATTTCACGTTGTACTCCTAATAACACAAAAAGAAATTTTTGGGGGCGGGGGACACAACACTCGTTTACACTTATCCCAGTTTGAAACAAACAAAAGGCATAAACTGAAAAACAACTTAAACAAATGACTCTCATAAGTTTCAATAACAAAGACAAATGTATTTTCAAATCCATTGACAAGCGTCAATAACGTGTAGGACCTCCGCGGTTTCTGAGGCTCGCTTGTATCTGACGAGGCATGGCAAAAACCTGATCATTATGCATTTCCTGAGGAAAATTGCCCTATTCTTCAATTGCTGCCATTTTCAAGGCCTGAACGGTCATTGGTGGTTGTGCATGATTTGAAATCGCTCGTTGGAGGAAGGGCCACACATTCTTATTGCAGTTCATGTCAGCTGAATAAGCTGGCCAGTTCTTTCTTCGGATCCCACGCAGGTGCAAATATGTGGAATATGCTAAACTTTTTGGGAGCAGTATTAATGATTACCCGTCGCCGGAAATTTTTTCCAACAGTGTAGCCGAGATCTTAATTTAAAAATATATATATTTGTCAGACTTTTGTTTTTTGACAAAAAGTAATTATTTATTAAATAAAAGGGAAATGCAATGAAATTTGACTTCTATATATTATTTAAAAGGAAGTTAACTTACAGAATTGAAAAATAGACGATATGCTGTTAGGGTTTGTGTTATTACACTGAAAATAACCTAACATAACCAAATCTAACCTTTATCTTGTTAGGATGTGATTGATAGCACGTTGGTAGAGTCTCAAACTACGGGCTTTTTGACTCTTGTTCAAATGCCTGATCCAAAAATAATTTTAAAAATTTCAATTTTTTTTATATACAGTGGTATACACCCTCACACCTATATTAAAAATTGTTTCTGTAATATCTCTTTATAAAGTGGAAATACATACAAAATTTGAAGAAAATTTACGCAGAGGTTCCCTGAAATCGCGGAAAATTTGTGAAATTTACGGAAAATCTCTGCACAGTAATAATTCTAGTAAAACGAACGAAAGATAAAAATGTCATCCCATAAATTCTTTTATACAACTGGAGTAGTAACCAGTAACTCTAGTGCCACATTGTACCCATAGCAGGAAATAATTGCGAATAAATTTTAACTTACACTAACTAGCAAACAGAAAAAATCCTTTTTTGAATCTCTGTCGCTCTGGCTTTTGTCGTAAAAACCAGCCCTTACTTGTTCTATATAAAACGGAAAGAAGGATGGGTCATGAGGGCAGGTTTTCATGTCGCTCTTCAATTTATCGTGTCGTTATTACACTGGTGCTCGGGTGGTGAATTTTCCGCGGAACCAAGGAAACCGTTTGTTCCCTGCAGTAGCGGGAATGATGTGAGATTTATTTCGCCGAATACGTCGTAAAATTTCAAAAATGCGGGAATTTGAATTGCAATACGTATTTCACTTTACTTAATGTATAAACCAGGTGATTTTTTTTTCTCTCTCATTCTGCGACAGTAATGTCTCCGCGGTAGGCTACCTTCGTNTTAATGTATAAACCAGGTGATTTTTTTTTCTCTCTCATTCTGCGACAGTAATGTCTCCGCGGTAGGCTACCTTCGTTTGTTTCCGTACTCGCTCTGTAACGATGACCACGACAGAAAGTTCCTTAGACGATTCCATGCAGGCCTGCATGGCTACTTGTATGTATGTTTCTATGGAAGATTTGGACATCTGCTAGCCATTTTCGTCGTTTTTCGTAATTGGTCATGTGCCATTTTCTATGGAAGGTTTCCTACAAGGTTGAAATTGTAGCCTATCAGAGAGTTGGTGGTGGAATCAATTTGTTTATTTTGTTTTGCGAAAGAGATTAAACACGAATAACTGGTAAGTAAAAAAAATTTTTTGCTGATTCTAAAACAGCATTGTGTAAGTCGTAAGTGACAATTGTTCCTGGACCACATTTGCGGAAGTAAAATAATAATTAAAAATTGTACTCGTTTCTTTTTACTTGTGCGGCAAGAGGTATCGTTTGAAAAGGTTATTCGAAAGAACCATTCAGAACTGCTTGCATGCAGGCTCGAGTAGCAGATATTGTGGAATCATCAGCCCAAAAAAATTTTATCGTGGCATACAGGCTTAACTGTCCAAGCTGAAATCACTTTTCTGGTGACAAACTTGGGTTTTGCTCGTTATGAATTCGCGACTTTTTTAGTAAATCTGTTTTGTAATTTCGAAGTGCCCGAATTAAGCTCACTTTGTGTCTGTTTGTACTAGCGCTGCACAGTTGCTCCTGCATTATGAAAACAGGTGAAATACGGTGAGATATTGTGGAACCAGCCTTTGGTATGCCTCGTTCAGAGAACAAAGAAAAGCGCCGAAATTCAATTTTCTGTTTGTGACAAGCGAGAGATTGTTTGGTAGCGAACGATTAACCCATTCAGTCCCGGATCTATTTACGAGCTTAAGTGTTGCGATGGTTAAAATTATTTATGAGGGCTGTGCCTGTGTCTAACGTTCTTCTCGCGACAAGTGAACAACACACTGCTTGGTCGCTGACGTCAGCATTAACCATTCACGATTGAGAGGTGCAGAAACTTCAGCAAATCAGATTACTCGGAAGGAAGACTCTCATAACACCGGCCACCGATTCCTGAGCACAGCACCGGCTATAAATATCCTTCGTGTGCTACGGATGGAGGGAGCAGGTAAATCGACTAACAAAAAAAGAAAATTTTTGTTCGTGTTATTGCTTGCAGTTATATAGGCAGGATACTCTTAGCGTCTTTTTAATCAGCACTAAATCCAATACACGAAGAATGTCTGCAAGTTTCTAGTGACATAAAATAAAATATCGTCGCACCAAAAAGTGGCGTGCATAACATAAGATGATAAATTTTTTTTTTAAAGTTCTGTATGAATGAAGTATAGTTACCTTGGAGGGGTGTGGAGAGATTCGGGTGGCTCGTAACGTCGAGGTCTTGAAAGTCGAAGAAGGTGAAGTTAGGTAGGGAAAATGGGAGATCCCCCAAAAAACTCGCTGACCAGCGGCATCGTTTGGCACAATTCCCACGCGCGGAAATTCGGGATCGACCCCGCTGGGAATCGGACCCGGTTCGCCTAGGTGGTAGGTGAGTAGTCTGACCACTACACCACCGCGGCCCCAACGAAAAATTGAAGGAAGAACAGGAAACGGGAAGACCACGCTGTGCACATGAGAATTATAGTTGGAAAGTTTCATTTAAATTCCACAGGTCGCAATTGAACCGACGACTCTCGAGATGCCAGCTAGGCATTCCATAGAAGTGATGAACCAACAGTTCCCGTGGATGTCGTGTAATTGTTACAGAGAAAATTTCAGGGTGGATATTTTTCTGGACGGACAAAACTGAATGCTCATGAAAAGGTTTACCGACGTGATTGATTTAAACTCAGTTTAGAGATGACTTAACCTTAAGAATGTCTGGTTGTAGGAGGTTAACCAGCTCCAGCCTGCAGACGGCGATTTAACGCAAACATTATTTAGTGCCATGATATTTTTCAAGATATTCTAACTCCTTTATACGTCTTTCATTGCATGATGCATTCTTGACACAGCGTAACCATTTATAGGAGTGTCGCGGACATCAACTGTCATATGGGAAGAGAGATCATTGGGCCAACAAGCAGTAATGAAAGAAATGTCTCAGGTTTGGGTATATGACGTTGGAACATGTCAAGCAGACCACCCGACAAATTCCCAATAAATCGATGTCTTTCGGCACGTGAGGTACTGTGACCGTGTTTGAATACTTTTGAGTATGTTAAAAAGCCACGTTACCCGATTAATATGTTAAAGTCATATATTTGGTAGTTTAGAATTTAGTGTTAAGTAAGTGACGGAATTTTTTTAATAGGCCTACTAATTTACTAAATAATTAAATTACTAGATCATCATATTAGTTGATTGTACAAAATATACGCGGCAATGCATAATTAACTTCCCTTGAAATAAAGAAATTTGTTTTGTGACGAACTTTACTAAATAATTTACCAAATAACGAAATCGTACCGCCATATTAGTTTACTCTATAAAATATATGTGCGAATGCATAACCAACCAACTTTGAAATAAAGAACTCTCTCTTGTGTTCTAGTGTTTCAGATCATTAATATAGTTGTGGCTCTGTCGAAAGTTACCGTAATATATTGTACATTTTAGCGCTGGGCTTGTAATTTTCGAATCAAGCTACATCTNAAATTTTAGCGCTGGGCTTGTAATTTTTTAATCAAGCTACATCTGTGTGTTTGTGGACTATAAAAAATAATTCCGTTCATTTTTTTAATATTGCATTTTTCTAAAATATATTTTGAATTTAACGTTTTGATGTGTTGTTATGAATGCTGAACACGTGACTGCCTGACAGCGTTCGAGTTGAAACCTACCGGATCGCAAGTTATTAAATATCGAAATGATCAGTTCCAACACGGGCTATTTTTCCCCAGTAGCATTGTGCCAATGTCTGTACGAAGTTCGTTTACTGACGTTTCCGCGCACAGTGAAAGAACGCGCAGGCCTGAGAGGGCAGTAGCTTACGCAGAAAATGAATTTTTTTTACAAGAGGGTGGTGTTTTTTATTGATAAAACAGTGCCAATAATTTTTTTCTGAGCTGAAAAATAATATTAGATATAGACACCTGTATGTTTTATTTTTCTTATGTTTACTGTTTTATTATACCATTTTATTTCCTTAATTTCTCATTTTACCGACAACAANACTCTCTCTTGTGTTCTAGTGTTTCAGATCATTAATATAGTTGTGGCTCTGTCGAAAGTTACCGTAATATATTGTAAATTTTAGCGCTGGGCTTGTAATTTTTTAATCAAGCTACATCTGTGTGTTTGTGGACTATAAAAAATAATTCCGTTCATTTTTTTAATATTGCATTTTTCTAAAATATATTTTGAATTTAACGTTTTGATGTGTTGTTATGAATGCTGAACACGTGACTGCCTGACAGCGTTCGAGTTGAAACCTACCGGATCGCAAGTTATTAAATATCGAAATGATCAGTTCCAACACGGGCTATTTTTCCCCAGTAGCATTGTGCCAATGTCTGTACGAAGTTCGTTTACTGACGTTTCCGCGCACAGTGAAAGAACGCGCAGGCCTGAGAGGGCAGTAGCTTACGCAGAAAATGAATTTTTTTTACAAGAGGGTGGTGTTTTTTATTGATAAAACAGTGCCAATAATTTTTTTCTGAGCTGAAAAATAATATTAGATATAGACACCTGTATGTTTTATTTTTCTTATGTTTACTGTTTTATTATACCATTTTATTTCCTTAATTTCTCATTTTACCGACAACAATTTTTTATATATTTTTTTAATGTGTCCTTTATATTTCTGAGACAGGGGGGTGAACTCGTAACCCCTTCCCTTTTTGTCTACGCCCTTGACGTGAGACATAAATTTACTCCAAATATGTAATTTGAATTCTGAATATTTTTGGAAGCCAGCATAGAAATACAAAAACGGACGATCTTAGGTTTTTTTTTTCAACTTTGTGAGCAACTATGTTGCATTATTGGCGAATATATTTAGCATAATATCTTTCGCCGCGATAACGCACAAACTTACGGCTTCAAAAATAGCTCAGCAAAACTACATCACTATAGTAAAATATTTGCTCTCGTATTTATTAAAAATAATTCTATTAGATTGCCATTTCCTCGTTTTTTCTCTGTTGGCTTCCATGAAATTGTAAAATGCAGTTGAACGCTACAGCGTTACTTAATTATCCATGCCAGCTAACCTGGTGGTTCCCCCCTCCCCCCCACTTTGAGACAAGAGTGATAAGGACAATGCTAGTGGAATACCGGAAGTTGCATTGCCAATGAGTTACTTATACAGAATGAGTATAAAAGAATACCTCAACTTTGAAGGTCTATAATATCAAAACCAAACAACCTACAACCTTGATCGACCAATCAAATGAACCGTGGAACCGTGAAGTTTGTTTACCATACATTCATAAAAGTCAATGTGACCACCATGAGCGGCCCGAACGACATCTACTGTACGCAATAATCAAACTCGTTCCAGGCTCTTGTCAGCAAGTCCGGTGTTACGGTTTGAGGAGGTGAGGGGATAGCGAGCTCGCATTCGACACGTCAATGTGTAGAGGGGACGGTCTGATGTTTCCTTTATGTGCCGAGAGACGTCTTTCGTCTCACTTTGAGCGTCTGTTGTGTGTTAGTTCGCATCACGATGGCGACGGAACAACAAGGCGTTCTGTGTTATTCAGTTTGCTAAATGTGAATCGGTTACGACTGTGCAACGTGAATTCCGTCGCAAATACGGATGTCGTCCTATCGACAGGCGGAGTAACGTACGTTCGTTGGTTTCGTCCACTATTGCTGGCTAACTAACATTGATACCTTAAAACGTGAATTACGGACGCAATTCAAACCATAACACCGGACATGCTTACAAGAGTGTGGAACGAGTTTGATTATCGCGTAGATGTCGTTCGGGCCGCTCGTGGTGGTTACATTGCACATTTATGAAGATATGGTAAACAGACTGCACGGTTCCACGGTTCATTTGATTAGTCAAACAAGTTTGTAGGTTGTTTGGTTTTAATATTATAGACATTCAAAGTTGGGGCATTATTTTATACTCAACCTGTATTACGCCGCATCATCATAATCACAACTTGGCTGTGTTTTATAAGTTAACATTGAAATAACAGCAATTTGTTTTGCAGCTGATTCTGAATAAATTTTTGTCTTCATAACTGTTAATATANAGCTGATTCTGAATAAATTTTTGTCTTCATAACTGTTAATATATTTTCGGAAAGGAAAGAAACCAAAGAAACCAGCTACAGGAATTTGTCTGTTTTCATACAAATATCATACTTGGACAAAATAAGTTAGGCTACAGCTCAAAATTATTGTTCATGTTAGAATGTTATGAAGAATATTTCCTGGTGATTTTTTATGAGTTTCGCCTGTAGACC
>NQII01003831.1:176327-237546 GCA_002778355.1 Clitarchus hookeri | reverse complement strand
AGCAAACCTAGTCAATTTTATTTCGTACGAGAAAAAGAAGTACGTCGTGGTTTCAGGCGTTTCCGACTTGCTGAGATCGACTGACGTCTTAGAGTTTGGACAAACTAGAGTTTGTTAACTAAGTGATTTAATTATAAGGGTACGCAATAAATAATAATATTTTAACAATATTCCACTCTTTATTATTCCTTTAAAGTAACTGAGCGCATAGCTCGATTAGATCAGTTTCGTGGACATTTATCCTGATCTCCGAGTATTTGAAAATCTTATGAAAGTAAATATGGGTTTAATGCATTTTGTAGCAATAAATGTCCATGTTTGATATGAATATAGTATCAGTGTTGTTGGTTAAAAATTTTAATTTAGGCATACATTAAGGTCAATCACAATTACATGTACGAACGCTTAAAATAAATTTTAAGTAAATGTAGTGCATTCTATTTTGCGCTATATATTTACTGCAATGTAATGAGTAGTGATATTGCAAGAATTACAGTTTTGTTCGGAAAACTGATTTGTCTGAAAAATTCAAATGTGAACATAAGTTTATCTGTATAAATTACAGTTCCGGAAATACACTCTCAGAGCAAGAGTCAGCGTGGATGTTCACCCATATTACGCAATTAACCGTATGAAAGCTTCCTAACGCCGTTCTGCAGAAACCTCTACCGGTCGTTAACTAGGCACGTCCATCTGCAACTGGATTACTGCACTTAACAAGTATGTGCCACTACCACCTGATGCAACTAAGCATACGAAACAAGTCATCTAGAGCCGATTTATTTTCGATTCTAGTGATAGTGGCGACAAGGCGACTAGACTCCTCTCTGTATACGACCCTTGGTGGGGGATTCAAACCCGGATNATTCTAGTGATAGTGGCGACAAGGCGACTAGACTCCTCTCTGTATACGACCCTTGGTGGGGGATTCAAACCCGGATCCCCTAGCGAAAGTCATTAAAGTAACCTTAAACCGTGGAAGCAACTACAGGAAAGGTTACTTTCCAAAGTTAGTCTTTAAAAGTTCATATTTAATGGTGAACAAGCTGTAATTGTCCTGTACATCACAAACAGACCGTTTGCTATGGTATGCGCTGTGTGTGTTCCTCGTTGCATGTATATCACAATGGACTATTCTGTTGTTTATGCGGTGATTCCGTATTTTCACATCGAACACTAAAGTTTTATTGGAAAAAGTAAGGAATGATTTTAGTATGAGATACTGCAAATGGCATTTCAAGACGCTTGTTGAAAATCCAGAGAATTTCCAAATTTGAAATGCAACAAAATATTTTCTCTTACATCTTACGTAATGAGCTTATTGATAACAGTAGTAAATAAAATTTCAATAAAATATTCCTTTTCGTAACTACAAACATCTTAACGAAAACGCTTACTGGACTTCATAAAACTTAACAATAATTTTGACAACGAGAAATAAATAATTGTTAGATACATGTGTCAGTATTTTATTCGAAATGTAATGCTTATACTGAGCAGTTATTAAAACTAACAAAATTAATTTCGTATGAGACCCCGCGTGCTAATTTCATGGGAAAATATCAATCAAATGACATACGAAACGAGTTCAAACAGAGTTTTCAGAGAAAATTCTTGGCACATTTCTCCATGCCAAATAGTGTAGTTGGTGACCCCGGTAAATGTCAGTAGCCACGATGTTAATATGAAAGCTTTTGCAGACTTAGCGATTTATATTAACATTCTCAATATTAATTAATACGAAGAGACTTCCTTCAGCTCAGCTCCGTTCCATTTCTTAAGAAATACAAAGCTTACTTAACCGCAATATGTTTGGACAGATTCCTATACGCACAACTTAAAAACGTTCAAGAGACTTAAATTATTTTCTAAATTTTAATGTGTTACATTATTTTTCATTTTGATATAAGACAATAAGAAAAAGTATTACAATTGAGAAAAATTACTTTTCTCAAATAAATCCAACGGGTTGCAGGAACTTTAAATTTATAATTATTTTCGTACAAATCTCAAAATTTAACAAAACCATTGCGTTATAATAGAGATTCAAATAGTTTTCCATGTTGTTAGAGTATGATGAAGAATATTCCTTGAAAAACGTTTACCGCTTGTCAACCAGGTGTTGAGATTTTATAGAAATGGCAATACGCCAATCACACGATTTAAATAAAAACTTTAGCTAAATGAACCTGTTTAAAGTAACTTTTTCTAATTTACACGATTTTTTTAAAAGATAAAATTGTCAAATTTATACTAAATAACACTATGAATGTTATTATTCAAATTATTTATTTTAATCTAGTTTTTCTCGGTATTATATAAAGAAACCATAAAATTTCCTCAAAATGTAGAAAAAAAATTGATTCTTGATCAGCCTTAACGGGAATCAGTCTTCGTCACCTTGAGTTTATCCATGTTCACCTTAAGTTCAATTTCAGAAGTTTTAGCGGAATTTCTCGCATGATGCAGCAAGAATAATATAACTTTATCTAACTTTTACATCTTTATTGTCTTTATGATTTCGGCAACTGCCGGAAAGAAATGAGTGTTTTTTNTATAACTTTATCTAACTTTTACATCTTTATTGTCTTTATGATTTCGGCAACTGCCGGAAAGAAATGAGTGTTTTTTCCTTGTGAACTTTTACAGAAATAATACCAGTAACAGTATCTAAGCAAACCTCGCTTAAATAAATAAACAGAACACGCTTTATTTCTTTAGATTCATAAAACGTACTGCAAATTTGTAAGCCAGGTAAATATAAACCTTTTCTAATGGCGTGTGGTCTGGACAGGGTTAAATGTATGATTTACTTCTATTTCTCTGGCTGATATACATTTGGTCACATGGCCATATATAAGTGTGCCAATAGAATCGTTTGTTCTGTGCAAAATTAATTTTATACACACACATATATACATATACAGTATATGTGTGTGTGTTGACGTGTTCCGTCTCCTGATCTAGTACAAGATTTATGCCTTGAAACTCTTTCTTTTTGTACAAATTTGAGTAAGTATTGGCTTTATGCATATGTACGTACGTAGGTAAGTGTTATATGTGGTTTCTAATAATATCAAAAATCGCTTGATGTTTGCAAGGGCGATCGTTATTAGTGGCACTGTTTATGCTTATATGCGGCGAAAGTACGAACAACGCATAATGAAGTTAACCTTGTGTCAACTGTTTGAAGACTGTACATACGTCCAGCACTACGAACTGAAGTTGCTAATTTCAGTCATTTGAGTAATACTCAGGAAATACTTGCCATTCTGATGCCAACGAGTCGCTATTCACTCATTGTTATGAAATTTGATTGTAAGTTAATTAACTGAATTCGCTGGGAACCATCACAAATGTATGCTTATCTTACTGGCCTCTGTCGAGTTCAAGTGGAAACATCTCTTGCAGGTCAACGTCTTGGAGTTCTTTTAAAAAAAAAAAGCGTTGTCAATAAGAATTCTAAAACACATATTGTCTTCAAATGACATTGAAAGCGTCTTTCAGACAATAAGTATATTTTATGAACCACGTATAATCTTGGAAAATTCAATTAAAATTTTTATTTCATCTCAGTAATCAATTTATACACATGTACCTACTATACGAATTTCGTTGAAAGAAATTGAAAATTTTTCTAACTTAATTTTTTTTGAAAAGGAGATCAGTATGTATTTTATTTCCTATCATCTCGATCAATAGTTTCTGCATTTGTATAGAATGTCATATAAATGCATTCATTACATTTTAGTCAGTATTTTTTTTATATTTTTATTTTATTTTTTTTTTGTTATACAGAAATGGTANAGTATTTTTTTTATATTTTTATTTTATTTTTTTTTTGTTATACAGAAATGGTATAGGCGGAAACAGGGCAGTATATGAATTTGTATTTTATTCATGCCTACAACTTCCAAAAATAAATTTCTTTGCGAATTTCTTTGTTTTGATGTAAATTCATGTTGCTTCAATCCCAAGCATTTTCCGAATCATGTCACTCGTTTTGGATGTAATTTCATTAATAGGTAGTTAATTTGTGGGGAAATATTCACTTCTTTTATAACGGTAATTTTAATCCCTTGGGGATACGAATAACTTTCTAAACGATTATTTCTCTAATTTTTCCATATTTGTAACCATTGGCCCAAATTACCTGTGTAATACGTCAATTTATTTCAATAGGGCTGCTGGAGTATTCATATAAAATTCTAAAGATAGAGTTTATATTTAATACTTTACAAGATTAGCTGCAATAAGCGAAGAAGAACATAAATTTTGCAAACTGTGAGCGCACGTTGAAACGCGTATCACGTATAAAAATAAATCTCTGAAGAATCATTTTACTTTATTGCTGCTTGCGAAAATATTCCTCTTTTATGTCTAAAGTTGAAGTAGATATTTCGTAAATTCATATAACTTGATATATGTAAAAGAGAGAGGAATGTGAGCTTCTTCTTCACGGTGGATATTACAGAAAAAAACGACTTTAAATATGATATACTGTACTCAACTTCATCACCGAGCTCTTCGCTAGGGCGGAGTAGTTTATTTGCAATTTTTCCCAGGCGACATAAACCCGAAGGAAAATGTAGAAACTCTATAAAACCCTCTTTTAAACAGTATTTTTTTGCCCATTTGTTTTTTCGCTGTTCTATTCCCAGTTTGAATCCAGTCGGTACTTTTACATCTGGCAAACTTATCCTCGTTTCCTAAACGTCCTGTCTTTCGATTCAGCTCCCTGAACGAGAGAACCTGTCAGACATATTTCTCGCGGCCACATCTGGTTAAAAGCTACGAAAAAAAATAAAATTTTAACCAGCGCTGTATGTATCACTACGAACCATCACTGCAGTTTGTCTTGTGAATGGCAGGAAACGATTTCTTGCGAACTTGAAACGTTCGTGAGCTAACTACAGCTATATATTAAGGAGATGGGGAAGGAATCAGCAATGGCCTGTATTAAGAAACTATCCTAGCATTCGTCTGGGGTGGTTTCGCGAAAGTACGGAAACCCGTAATCAGGACGGCCGGACTAGGAATCGAAGCCGGGACCTCCCGAACGCCAGCGTAGAGTTGAACCACTGCGCCACCTCGCATTGGTGGAAGGTGGGTGTAAGCACTGCCACAGAACGGGACTGACCATCCGGTCAAAACCTAGTGCCGACGGTCTAGAAAGTTCTCCCTCCTTACCTGTTACATAAACCAGTACTGGCATAGGCTGTTCACGCACGCTAAACTGAGCACTTTTAAAAGCCTTACTTAAGATATACTTGTACGCACAATGTGTATTCTTCCGCTATATGTAAAAATGACATTTTAATGGGCCTGATCACTTTAATCATTGTCGTTATAGGTCAAGCTAAACAGTAACATTTTTAAAAAAGAACTATTTTACAAATCTCTTATTTCTTACAGTTATATGCATAAATAAAAAAACTAAAATCGAAATAAAGCATCTCAGTATTCACAAACATACCTTACATTTTACTGGGTGCATGCCAGACAGTGTGTCCATTGAATGACATGCAGGTAGGGGTTGTGATATTTTTCAAAGTTATATTCCACCATAAACTTAAAAATAAAATAATATAAAGTAGGCCCATTTTTGTTTCTTGCGTAATACCCCAACATTGGCTCAAGAAATGTTATAATATCTGTCAAGTTCATGGGTTTCAACAATATTGTCACGTTCGTTAACTTACTTTTCATCTCATACTGTTGTGTTACGGAAACGCATAACCTAAAAAACTATATACAATTTTTTTCTTTGCTTTTAAATAAAGTGTGGAATACAATGCATTCTTTTTTGCGNTAGAAGGAGCCGATACGAAAACGCTGCGAGGAATCGTAGCGCTTTACGGCGCATAAAGACAACTTTAATGAAAAGTAAATAACGTATTTAGAGATCTCTGAAATAAGGATGTGGTTCTCAATTAAAAAGATTAAATAGAGTGACAAAGTGAAAAACGGAAAGCCAATCAAACGAGTATAAGGAGAAAAAAGTTATAATGTAGATGATAAAGAATGTGCATTTTTACTGGCTTGGAAGATCGCATTTTAATACTACAGTCATTCTGCGTCTGCTAATATATTAATTTATTGAACAAATATGTATAAGCTGCCACCAAATATCTAGTTAGCATCAATAACTTTCGTGTTGTCTACACTAAAAGATTTTGTTGTGATTGCAAAACTACATGTGTTATATTGTGAACATGCGCGCTGGTGTATCGACGTAGCCACGACACCATAGTGGTTCATGTTCATCTCCTTTTACCATTTATCAGGATACAAACTAATTNGTGTATCGACGTAGCCACGACACCATAGTGGTTCATGTTCATCTCCTTTTACCATTTATCAGGATACAAACTAATTTATTACGGATATTCTTAAGAAATGAGGAATGGATAGCATAATTCCTTTATTCCAAGGAAGTAAACGTAACACATAAATAATTCCAGAAAATAAACTTCCTGAAGTAAATTGTTTAGGCCTTGGTGTGTCTGACACTTATTAAATTATATGTATATAAATATTCAAGTAAATCATTCACCATCAGGCAAAGTGGCGCGATGGTAACGCGCTGAACTTGCTGTCTAGAGGGTCCAGGTTAGATTTCTGATCCTGCAACAATTATTTTTTTTTTAAGTTGTTAAACTATACGTATCTACATAACAAAGCCTCAAACCTGCGAAACGCTTTTGTGAGCCTCACTAATTACCATTGCTGCTAGGATCACAACACTTTTCCTGCGACCAATTAACACAATAGTATTGCCTACTAGCACACAGAATTGATTGGCAACCACAAAAGCAATTTTGTGGTTGCCTCAAAATACTGAAACCACAAAAAAAAATGTTTGTTGTTGCCACTAAATATTTTTTGATGTCTATATTGACAAAAGAATCTTGTGACCACGAATCAAGTTTTTTTTATCACCACAAAACTGTTTTTTTGTTAAGTGCAACAATGAGAGGAGTTGGAATAACGAATTCTTTGAAACTTCATAAAACGGATACGCAGGCGGCTGAATTTTAGAAAGAGTAGGCATATCGTGAAGCCAGTTTCTCACGTGATATTTAATGCAAATTTTTGTAATTTTCAGAACCAAAGAAAAAATCGGTTACTAAGAGCCAATATTTTTAAAGTAAAAAATGGATACTTAAATAATATAAGAGAATTCACTGTACCATGCTCATCTTATCCAATGCCGCATTAATATTCAACAAGCAAACTTCTAGAGAAATGATGGACACTAGCTAGTATTTCTTTGCAGCCATAAGCTTAGTGATATTTATACCTAACGAGTAAATAATTTTTAAAAATGTGTAAAAAAAACACGAGGTGTGAAAAATAGAACAGTCAAATTAAAAGCTTTGGTTTTAAACATTTTTCTTTCAACCAGTAACTAAATATTTTAAAACAGTAAATCTAGCTTCAGTATTTGCCAGAAGATCACTTATCCGCAACAGTAATTTCCGAAGATTTACAGAGCATTCGCGAAAGTGAACTGTGTCATCGCATGTACTGAAATCTGTACCTGCATGACGGTATTGTATATATGAAAAATCTGAGCTAACTTTTAACTTCAGTTTTGCATTATTTAGTTCTAAACGCAATTGTTTCATTTTTATTTGCTTACCTATGTGTTATTAACACTCCCGGTTTCATACTTTTATGCGAAATCTTAGTCAACTGGAGGGAGGAAGGGGTTCTTATTAACTAAATTATTCTAAACTTGCCTCTAAGCATACCATGGATCTCTTTCCTTTCCTGCGATTCGAACCCAAATCGTGATACGAAGGCCACTAGAAGGGCGTGAGTTTAACTAGTTTTAATGATTCTCCAAATTAATCTTTGTAAATTAAGTAATTTAGCTGAAAAAGAAGGCGAAAATAGATACGGATGGTTTTCAACACTCCCGGACAAGAACCTTCATGGAATATTTTATGTGAATTAGATGATCACAAGCGAATAGTATTTTCGCAGTCATGGTGAAAAATTTCGAAAATTTTTCAGTTGTGGTTTGATTACAGAGAGTTTCCAGGATAATTAACGACGTGTTTTGAAAGGGGCTGTCATATCTGGGAATTACACAAGAGGACATATGCGCTGGATGCAGCAGTTGATAAGATAATAACTAGTAAGCACTGATTACGTCGATAAGCCCCGAGAACATCGGAAAACAAGACGATAGTGCATCGGGCGCGATAAAGAGCAGCATCGAAATAGGCTCTATAAACCGGCTACAAAAGCGAGTTAGAGGAATGTTTGTGTTGGAGAATTTGCAGATCAATCAGCTGTAATTAACTAATCACTCCACACGTAAACGAAATACGCTTTACAAAGGACGCCCCATACTACCTGCGCAGGTGAGTCAGTAAGAGCGATACGCCAAAGGGCATCAACTACACGTATCACCCCCAATGTGCAACGTACCAAGCTCCGCTTTCGCCCACGCGAATTATAAAACTCGGTAAGCGCTTTAATTTTACAGCATACCCGTGAAGGATCTGTAATAACGACTGGGCAGGCACTGAGCGTAACACTATAGAGCTTCAGATACACGTAAAATAATGTCGTCGCCACCAGTATAATGTAGAAAAAATTTAATTATTCGAGATTTAATTTTATAAATATAAATACATATTTTTAATTATATTAATAAAACATATAAGTGTTTCAACTATGTGAAAATCATTTAAAAATTAAATTACTGCAATGGTTTCTTTCCTACTATATGGCATTTTTAACTTCAGTTTGTTTCCGCCAGCTCTAATAGAAGAGTGGCTTACACAATAAATTAAATCTTAGCTTAGGTTCTTCTAAAATGAAAGTGACTATTATCCGAAATTAAAACAGCTTAAGAGAAATTAAGTTTATTTTTTTTAATTTCTCGCTTCAACAAAATTAAACAACCGAAAAAAAAAGAAAATAATTGAAAGGTTGCGGCCATGGGTTTACGAAGTCACTATACTTTTTCTAAAAATATGTTAACTCAAACAGCGCTTTTGCCAAACATTCATAAGTAAATTTTGAGAGAAAAATAAACTATATCTGGCAGGCATTGTTTTCCTACTCTATAGTTACACATAGAATTTACAAATACATATACACTATTGTTTGTGAAGATTGCAACACCCAGGAATAATGACCCAAATGAATCCAAACTCGGAGCATGTGTAGAACAGTGTACCAGCATAGAGTGATTACGATTTCAGAGAGATAGTTTACACGTAGGTATATCAGCGCCCTCTCGTGTGTGACCGGAAAGGTCAATGTTACGCCAAGCTCAATCAGTAAAGAGCCGTCAAACGAAGTGAAAGTAAGTGCCATTATGACTCGTCGACGTCAAAGGGTGCCATATCAGCATGCGAGTGAGTTCGAACGGGGCAGAATGATCGGTCTCCGCGAAACAGGTTTGTCATACCGTGACATTTCGACTCGTACAGTGCATGCTGCTACGACGGTGATGCGTGTGTGGAACCAGTGGATAGAAGAGGGTCGTAAGCAGCGACGAGCGAGTACTGGATACTGGACCACGCATCGTGACCACAGCACGGGATGACCACCATATTGTCCGCCTCGTCCACAGTGTTGGCTCGACACTGGAGCACTGCAACGGATGTGGACCTGTCTGCGCCGACGGTTCGACGCCGTCTGCTGCAGGCTGGACTGGTGGCAAGCATGCCATTGCGTTAGCTTGCATTGTCCGGAAACCACAAACGCCTCAGAATTCAATGGGCACGCGAACGCCGTCGCTGGCGTGCTGAGTTGCATAATGTAGTGTTTTCAGACGGGTCACGCTTCAACCTGTCCTACAGTGATGACCGCGTACGTGTTAGACGCTACCGTGGTGACCGCAATCTGGCAGACTGCATTGCGGAGCGGCATAGCGGACAAACTCCAAGTGTGATGGTGTAGGGCGCCATTGAATACAACATGCGATCTCGACTCCTACGTATTGAGGGAAATCTGATCAGCAACTGTTACGTCAGGGAGGCTTTAGAGACCGAAGTACTGTCCCTACTTCAGGCAATTTTACATGCCATATTTCAGCAGGACAATGTCCGGCCACATGTGGCGAGGAATGTGCAAGCCTTCTTCACTGAACGACGGGTACCACTGCTTCCTGGCCTGCACGTTCGCCTGACATGTCACCCATCGAACATGCCTGGGATATGGTTGGTCGGCGAATTGTTCGTCGCGGTCCTCCAGCAACCACTTTTGATGCTTTGTGGACTCACATACAAACCGCGTGAAGGGAGATCCCCCAGAAACACATCCAGGTCCTCTTTGATTCCATACCACGACGTTTAGGGGCTCTGATTGCAGCACGTGGGGGCCTCACACCATACTGAATTCTCAAGAACAGAGATCATGTACAGTTTTGTAATCCTAATCAATTGTGTATTGTCGTGTATCTAATCTGTCGTATAAAGTTAATTTCAATCACATGAATCATTCTTGGTGTTGCATTTTCCACAAACATTAGTGTAGTTACTACTTGTGTACAACAAAACCAAATAAAATCCGTTTTAAAAAATAAGGGAAACTTAAACTTGGCCAATTTAATTTAATTTTATTGTAATAAATAATCACAAATCATGGATATGCAAAAACTTATAATTTACAATTTTAAAACTGTGTAAATATTTTTTCTGCGTGAATATAAATATGTCTACTCTTTGAGATAACCCGTGACAATATTTTCAACACAAACTATAGCATTTCTGCAGATTTATTAATTTTTATTATTTGAAAGTCGGGAGTGGCACGCGCCCTGATAGGCGTAACAGGCCAGTTTTGTAAAAGTTCCTTCCTGAAAAACTGCCGCGTCTCCGGTTGCAACTGATATCGCGCGCGTCTATAAATCAACTACTCTGTCCTCTTCCGCCCGCTCGTGCGGGGCGGGCCAAGGCGGCGACACGTAACGATATATCATCATGAAAATATATTATATAAAATTCGTGAACAGTTCAACAATAGCACACGGGGCGAAATGGCGGAGCCAGTGAAGGCATGAGCCCAGTTCCCAGTATGATCTACGACACATTGGTTCGGCAGTCGCCATAAACAGTCCACCCTGACAAGTCGTCTTTTACACAACCTTGCGAAGTGAATCACGGCACTGAGAACAACCTTGGGTGGAATATGAATATAGTGGGCGCAAGCCAGCTGTGAAGTAAACAATCCCGATATTAAACAGCATATTTTTACCAAAATATATTTTATAATCGCGTATCTTGGACTCATGTTCCTTTCCTTACTTACGTGACCTTTGAAATTTTATTGTGTGACCTTTCTGTCACTTTTCTATTTGCCACCAATGTCCTGAGTGGCATATCTCGTGCTGTATTCGCTCACTTCTGCGCAGCGACGTAGCCTTCTTGATAAGTGATCACTATGAGCTTTTTACATTGTTACAGTTCAATATTTTTAATAGGGTGTTATTGGCTATAAAAAGTTTGCAGTAACTATAAACTGAAGTTTGATAAAAGAATGGATAGGGATATATTTTAATATACACTAAAAATAATTATTATAATATGCGAGGAAGGAGGAAGTCACGTTGACTACTCAATTACAATATGAGTACAGTTCATTCGCGGTTTTTTCATACTTTTTTAATCAAACCTCTGAAAAATAACCCAATGTATGACGTTTTTGGTTGTTTCCTAAATACTTTATGTATAATAAGCGTTTTATACTTGTGTTAACATAAATGTACCTTATTTTTGGGCAAATTAAAATTTTACTAATATATTATCTATAAATTATAATATGTAATTTATAATTAATACGAATAAAAAAATGAGAAAATAGAAATATGTGTTGGCAATACCTGGTAAGAAATAGTTCTCATGCAAACTATTATTACACTGAGTGCTCACGAATGCGGTGCGTTATCCATCTGGTGTAGTTTTCTAGACTCGGTTAAGCTTTGTTTGCGTGAGACGGAAGAACATCCTGGAAGTATAGTTTGATCTGGGCTTCAGAAAAGTTGAGAGTGACCGTGAATGGCCTATAACCAGAATGGTATAGTTGCTGAATATATGACGGGAAGCGACGAGCGGCACGCCAAGTTGAAGTTGCATCTTGAGGGCTGCTCTTCTTGGCGCGGGTACAAACACGGAGCCCGTAGTGGGTCTTGCCAGGCGTTGTATAGTTTCTTGGAGGCGTAATTATCCCAAATGCCGTGCCCTCGGTAGGGAGGATCCCCTCGAGCTTCGGTGCTACGTCCCGCAAACTGCAGTTGTTGCAATTTGCTANGCCGTGCCCTCGGTAGGGAGGATCCCCTCGAGCTTCGGTGCTACGTCCCGCAAACTGCAGTTGTTGCAATTTGCTACGGATTCTTCTCCTGGCCAGAATACCGACGCATCGCTACAGTTTGACTGATATGTACGCGTTGGCGTGATTCATCACATTCTTTGCAGATGCCTCATAGNACCGACGCATCGCTACAGTTTGACTGATATGTACGCGTTGGCGTGATTCATCACATTCTTTGCAGATGCCTCATAGATTGTATTTTTTTTACTGGGACATACTTGTGTTTCCTATAAACCAAATTTTCGGTCATTCAGTAAGATATATTTATGTATATTCTGTATTAATTTTGGATGAATAATATTTTACACTAAAGATAGTTCCTATAAAAAGAAAATATAAATCTGGCACCAGGAGTGTACGGGAGTGTTATACATTGTGTTTACCCGGGAAGAGCGATTTGTATTCGTTTGCACCCTAGAAATGAGGAGTTCAGAAGTTATCGCTGGTGAGGAGAGGTGGCTATACGGAGGAAACATGTGGACTATCTTCTGCCAGGCACGAAATTCGCAAGTGGGAGGAAATGCTACTTCGTATTTTATGACGAGTTTTGCATAGAGTAATGATGAGGTAGACCACTTGTTCGTCTCATATGCATCTACCCTACATTGAACTACTCCAAAGAACACAACTGTCAAAGTCACATGGTCAACAGTGATGAAATTGTTTGTTTGTATACTAATTTTTAAATGACAAGCACTAGTATATGAATAAAATACTTTTACCAGTTTTAATGTAATAAAACTGCATTACAGATTGGTTGGATGAAGTATAAAAACGTCTCAAAACATTTGTTTGCAAATCAGTTTTCTAACCTAACATCCAAATCATGCCGTTTTCGCAAGACGTATTGGCAGAGAAGCAATTCAATGTTGGGACACTGAGATTGGTTGTGCGGTCTACCTCATCTTTAGTCTACGCAGTTTTGTACCAAGGTTTAAGTAACATGTTTTTTGTGAGTGTATCCAACGAATCACGTGGTCGCCCCGCTAGGCACGCAACATTTCTCATATTATTTTAGGTTTGTCTCTGCCACCTTCACGATATCGCTTTCAGGCAAAAAAACACGTCTATCTTTGTCCAGACCACGTTTCTACAAAAAGTGTTTTAATTTGTAAAAATGTTAATACCTTGAAAATTGAGGGTCAATTAAAATTTGTAAGCTCAACGAAACCAGAAACTCTGATTAATTTATTCCAAGTTGATTGATCTCTTGTAGTTCTTCTCTTCAAAAGGTATGAAATGTTGTTTATAAATCGGTTTGGTGAAAGATAGATAAGAGACGCTTCATATCATTTAACACGTAAACACTATCCTTTCGCTCGGCCGGTCCTGTAATATAAATAGCGCTCCTAAGTAACGAGCTATAAGACCACTTAAATCCCGAGAGCTGTAGAAAATGTTGAAATTCGCAGTGAGTGCTTCCGACACCTGTGGGACGCCCTAGAAGACTGCGTCGATGAAGGTAACGAGTAGGGCGGAGTCGTCCTGTGGTTCCTTTGCAAGTTTCAAGCTTCGGATTCCTCGAACTTGACAATGAGAATTGCGACCTTGTTTCTCTAACTCCAAGCAATTACAATGCTGTTATTGCACATGTGATACTGCGACGCTATCTGGCCTTTTATTTTAATGTGCAACAGCTCGATAATACCTGTTGAATGTGCCCACGAAAACAATTCTTCAACAAAGTACATTTACGTTAATTTTTTGGATTATGAAATCAATTGAGTGTGAATCTTTACTTTTCTGGCAACTGTATTTTTGGTGGCAGTTCTCTTGTAGACAAGTGTTTGTTGCTAAGACCAATTGTATAGTTGGTTACGAGTATTTTCAACTTTTGTTCACAGTCTGCCTTGAATCGTCATAACGAAAATGAAAAATTCAAGTTGTCTGGTAAATGTTAAAAACAAAATTTCAATTTAATTACAGTTATGTTTGTTTTGCTGCGTGACTGTGTAAATATTGCTCTGCCAAAGGATGGAAAGAACTTAAAAACAATTACATAAATTAAACAAATTTTTATGGATTTTACAAGGGGTACCTGTGTGCTGTTCATATTGAAAACATTGAAAGCATCCCAGGGAGTTTGCCATTAAACTGCTGGTTCTCAATTGTGGCAGCAAAGAAGATAAAATTTACTTTCTGCTTCGTAAAATTGGAGTGTTAATTACTGCCAGTAAATATAAATGTGAACTTGCTGAACTCAATATAATGTGTAATATGTACACATTATAGTTAGTACACGCGCAAACTAGTTTGTAATTTTGTATGGTGTGGAAGGGAGAATATACCGATGAGAATAGTAGTTTTTTTACTTGGATCAAATTAACAATCATCACTAACATTGAATTATGACCTGGTGTTTAAACTTGTCCGTCTGCACAGGACAGTTTTGATTTAGCAGTAACGTAACACAACTTACACAGGTCTTACCAAGGATGTGACACTCAGGAACATAAGTTGGAACCAATCTCCGTATGCTGGAAACAACATGCATAACACTGGGAAGGACATAATCCAAAAATATCACTAGCTACTGCCAATGAAATACACACAGAGACTTGCGAAAAATATATGAGGTTTAATTTGAATGAAAAAGTTTTGATTCTGGCACTATAAAATAAAATATGATCTGTTTAAACATTATTCTGAGAATCACTGCAAGTTATAAAATTAGTTTTACTCATTGTGGCCGTAACTATAACTGTAGCCACTCTTGTATGTATCTATTATTAAATTCATAAAATAAATTATGTCTTTAGAAGACTTCTTAATTTCTTGCAAAAATTAAATTAATCTAAATTACATAACTTTTTCAAACAAACTCAGTCGGGAGAACTAATGAGATCTTGGCAGGGCTCCGTAGGCAAATTAGTTAGAGAAACTTCAATATTTTGACAGTCCAAGATGGCACAACATTTGCCAAAAAGGTATTTCCCAAAATTATTAATTTAAATACTTGGTGACGTCACTGCGTTGAAATTCTAAAAATACTTAGCTGAAAATACTAATTTGTAGCAATATCTTGTAGAACCTTCGTCGGCTGGTCATCCTGGTCATTCACCTCAATATCTTACCTAAGTGGTATCTTGCAATATTATGAAGCTCATCTTCGCCCCGTTGGACAGTCTTCATAAAATATAGCGCTCGTCCCAATTAAGTAAGTAAANAGTCTTCATAAAATATAGCGCTCGTCCCAATTAAGTAAGTAAATTAAAAATTCCTACCAGGCCGATGACCAACTAGGTCTCGACTTGCCTGGCGGAAACAAAATTACTAGATGCCTCCTAAACTACATAATTATCAACGCTTTCAAATGTCGCGCCAATCACGAGAGGGCTACATCATTTATCACGCATTACGCCATGCTTAACTATGGCACCCAAATAACAAAATCCTATTTACAATCGGCACACGTACAATAACTTCGTGGTAGAAATTCTGAACGACTTGCAATCACGATTTAACATAAATAAATTATCTGCGGTTATAACATCTTGAAAATGACAATAAAATCATTAAATCAGAAGTAAATAAAACGTAGCTGCCACAAATGAACAGAAAATTAATAATTAAATAATACGTGATTACAAACAGTGCCAAAATATTCTGAAATAACTGTGACAGATAAATCCAGCTGTTTTGATGCGTTACATCACTGTTTTAGTTTTATTTCATAGAACTAGTTTATTCCCTTTTCAGATCGTGACGTTTGCTGCTTTACCACTCTCGGGCACCAGGTCATAGTAATGAACTATGTATTATTTTTAATAAACGCCATCTTGTGTACGTGCAGTAGTGGTCCCGTTTTTGGCCCAGCAGTGGCATAACAATTGCACTTCTATAATGTGTTTTAAAGCAGCTAGATTATATTAATGTAAATCAAAAATACAGTATTCTTATAAAATCACGTAAGTTTGGATAAAGAAAAACACTGTTGACATACGCAACAATTTTGCTGGCAAATCGTTATACTCAAACGACGAATTGTTTCATTATGCCAAATGTAATTATTTTTTTTTATGTTGCGTTTGTGTCAGCTAAAGGATATTCTGATACTATAAGTAACTAAGCCTCAGTTCCTTCAAATGAATGGAATTTGTTCACAAAGCCAAATAATTTATTTAAAATAAATTTTCTCTCTGCAAAACAAATATTTTGTTGTTTCAGTGTGTTAAACAAACATTTGGTGTAAGTAATCATATAGTTACAATAGTTGGATCCCGCCTTCTTTGTTGGCTGCATGCGTTCAAACCATTCCTCAATTTTCACCCTGCATGAGGTTGTCTTGAGAGTCGCTGATGAGATGACCAGAATAATTTTGGAATATCAGGATTTCACTAACTTAAAAGAAGTAATTTCATGTAATTTAAATAGCATATTACTCTTTTGTAGGGTTTGTAATTAAGTGTTGTGTAATTGTTTAGGTTTACATGTTATGCATAGGCGCGGATTTCTAACCTATTGCAAAGCATTCAGCTAAATAATTAGTGACTGTGTAAATACTGTGGCATGAATGATTGCTTTGTAAAAACAGTATTACTCTTGCCACGAGTTCGAACTTTTCTGAACATATACATTTTATAAGAACGAAAATTCACAAAACTAAGGTAGTGTTAATAATATTGGAACATATTACGCAGTTTCGTAGCGGTATTTGTACGAAACATGTACAACACGGAGTCCGTGGCTCGTGGATAACTCCGCACAACAGGACAACCCACTAATAAACGTGTGCACATAACCTCAAAAAAACTTCAACATAATACCAACAAAATATTTGCAAGGTGCAACAAAAAATTTGGTAAAGTTAACCAAAGGTTTGATAGAAGCAACAAAAGATTTGGCATAGGCAACAACATATTTGGTTTAATCAAACAAGCTAAATGTTGGTTACAAACAAATAAACCTACAAATTAATTTGGTTTAAATAGGATTAAAGTTATTTCCCCAATACAAACAAATCATTTGTTTGTAACAAACAAATTTTGTTTGAACCAACAAAANATAGGATTAAAGTTATTTCCCCAATACAAACAAATCATTTGTTTGTAACAAACAAATTTTGTTTGAACCAACAAAATTTGTTTCTCAGTGTAGTGAATGGCGGGAACATCCGCAGAAGACGAACACCAATTTATGTAATCTTTAGCCAGTACGGACGATATGTTTTTACGGGTAATCTGAATGCTAAACTGCAAACACAGCGATAGCCTAATTATTAGGGATAGACCTGAATAAAAAATGTTCCCGCCAACTTAAACGAGCGTCAATCACACGACTTGTGGAACAGGGTGTGTTAAAAACATTAAATGTTGTTTTTGCGCCGTGCGGTTAAAGAGGGAAGATATAAACAACCTTGCTACTACTAGATTTTGAGCCACAAAACACAATTTACTTTCATTATTAAATTTTTTTCTGGGATAAGGCATGCGGCAGTACAGTCGGCTCACCATATCTTTGTCCCTGTACGGTGTAATACATGGCGTGTAGGGACAAAGAACTGGTGAGCGTGCTGTATATGACTCAGCATATCATCCTAAATGTAATATTGACGCAGTGCCTTTCTTTCTTTGCCATTCGGGTTAAATGAAAATGAATTATTGATTACATTTTTGNTCTTTGCCATTCGGGATAAATGAAAATGAATTATTGATTACATTTTTGCTAATGACTACGGAAGTTTTAATAGCACAAGAAATAAAACAACAATAGTCGTTAGAAAATGATGAAGTAATGTTCTATGTTGTAACAGAATTATATTCTCAAAAAATGTTCTCAAATGGGAGTACCGGTAAAAAAATAGAAACATCAAATAGTCCAGCTATTCCGCTAATGATGGCGGAGTGTCCAACGTGAGCGGGTAAGAAATGGCCGCTGGCCTCACATGTGTTCTGTTCAATGTGTAAACATCGGAAGTTACTTTGCTTTGAAAATTCAGTGTTGAAATGCGAATATCTCAAACGAAGGAATGAACATGAGTGTAAAAAAAGGGCGACCAAATAGTGTTATATACAGTGAAAGACTGCAATGCGCAGAATACCACCATCTGTGCGATCGACTAAGAAGCAATCCAGAAACGTTCCAAAATTATACCAGGATGTCTACTACTACATTCGACTTCGTAGTCGAAACTGTCTGGCTTCAGTTCCAACTGACGAAAAAAAAACTTTCAGGTGCCAATATCATTAGAAGAAAAATTGGTTCTAACACTGAGGTAATATATTATATGTGAAAAAGTTTATCTTGTCAAATACTGTTATTACATATATAGAGCACAGCTCCTAGGTATAACATGACTTTTCATAAACATTATTATAGCATAATTACAAAAAAGTAAAAAAAAATTTCCTTTCTAATACATAATTCAATACAAAACAAATAATTAAGCAATACATAATCATTAATTATAGTCTACTAGCTTTTACCCGCGGCTTCGCTCGCGTGGTTATAGTAACAAACTTATAAGGAGAAATAACGGTATTTGTTAGTAGACAGACACTGATCATAAACACAGAACAGAGCACTAATAATGTAATTTTTTGGTGCTAGAATCGCTCTTTTACATAGACACTGGTGGTAATTTATATTTCTTTGTAAATCTGGGTAAACGCTAGCAATCAGTTCCGTATCACTCTGCACCAAATTACTAAAATCCCCCGTTAGTGGCACACAGCCCTCGGCATCTGTTTCTAACCACCCATCTCCAATTTTTAATAGTGTATCAGCATAACGTCCTGTACCAACGTCATTGTAGAGGTGCACTCTCATATTTGTCGTCAAGTTGAATTTCTTGACATTTGCCCATAAGCTTGACGACTTGACACAGGCTTTGATTTCATCTGTAGGTGTGCCCCTCTGAATCACCGGTAGAGATTGGCGGAAGTCACCAGCCATTAATGCAACCATTCCTCCCATAATGTCTGTATTGTTTCGTACATCCTGTCGAGTTCGATTTAGGACCTATATCGCTTTTTTGTGGGACATTGTGCTTTCGTCCCACACTAACAATTTCCATTGACGCAGCATTGTACCCCGAGCGCTATTTTTACTACAATTTTTTTCTGAGAGAATGAGATATTTTTTCGGGATAAAGAGTAGCCTATGTCAGTTCTCGGCCTAACCACTATCTCTGTGCAAAAATATCACGTCGATACGTTGCTCCGTTGCGACGTGAAAGATACACAAACAAAAAAACAAACACACTTTCACATTTATAATATTAGTTAGGATGACACGTGGCACATACTGGTGAGGCCACAGTGAGAGTGGATGTCTTGTTCCCAAAGCACTGTTGTCATACTGTTACGCGCTCGCATCCTGCGCGAGCGAGTGAAAGTGAAGGGCAGCATTTATATGATAGCAAGTGGCCTATCATAAAAGACACCGCCGCACACGCCGATAAACTTATAGCAGTTCGCACCTCGCTGACCCTAAAAAAACTCAATTTATCACGTATGAATGTCGTTGTCATGAAAATTACTTTTCCCGGAAAAACTTTTATTGCCGAGAACGTTCGAGTTGGCACCTATTTCAAATATAAATAATGCGTGTGGGCCTCTGAAGGGAGAGTGATTAAGAGCCAAGAGTTTGGCGTCAAGTGCGACCTTAAACGACAGATGGGCGATTCCGGAGCGGCGTGAAACGACTGCAGTGATCTGCGAGAGTTTATGTGAAGTGAAGAGTGGCACTGATCTGCGGGACTGTGAACTGGATCCGTAAGTGAAAAGACATTCAGGACAATGAAAATAGACAGTTTTAGATAGGAGCAGTTTAAGGCACGTTAGTAAGAGTAAATACTGTGATACTATTAAATTAAAATGGAGACAATAATTAAATATTGCACTCACTAGGAATAATAAGAGTTAATAGGACGCTCGGAGTGGTAATTAACAGATGTTTGACTGGTTGTAGCATTGAGAATAAATATAATTAATGAATTAAGTTTTTTTATTTTCATTAAAACCTCCAACTCTCACGAACTCAGATACGCCCCTCAGGCGTCTCATGTCACTGGTGTGAGAAGTCGGATGGACGCATTTAATTGTTAGTCAAGTTAGGCAGTTCGTTAGTAATTAGTTGTATTAGGACTAATTAATTAATGTGATGGCTGTAGGTGAAAATAATTAAGACTGTTTTGTACAACTGACGCAGTGAATGCTAACAAGGTAAATATCTGCAGAACTGGAAGCTCTGCGAGCACTGAAGAACTGAGTAGTCAAGTGAGCACAAGCGTAAATTACTTGAGAGAAGATGTGAAAAGTGTAAACGAGAATGTAAATAGCCAGACAATTAAGGTAAGTGATTTATT
Organism: Clitarchus hookeri; assembly: GCA_002778355.1. NCBI lineage: Eukaryota > Metazoa > Arthropoda > Insecta > Phasmatodea > Phasmatidae > Clitarchus > Clitarchus hookeri. Next base: position 216,902 of record NQII01003831.1, on the reverse strand, counting down.
AGATAAGAAAATAGATACTGTTAATGAAAATGTTTAAAGGGAAATTGACTCTGTTAATTAGAATTCAGACCAGGAAATAGATCATGTGGACAGGAAAATAGAAGGCATTAGTGAGTTAGTGAATACAAGAATTGACATCCTGGAAGTGGAAATTGACTGTGTAAATGAAAGAATGGACAGTGTCAGTGGGAGGATGGAAAGTGTTGAGAACGAAATTAGTGCAACGAAGAAGGAATGGCAGGAATTTCTTCAGCAGCGGAGTTCCAGAACCACCACTTCGACAGCCGTGAAAAGTGAAGAAGCGGTGCAAGTCGACACCAATACAGCAACCTCGGACGGGAACAAGTATATCTGCAGCATTGGTGTCGCGCAGCAGAGGGGAAAGGGGTCTCAATTAAGCCCGCGTCTTACGATGGCAAGACTTCATGACGGGAGTACCAACACCAGTTTGAAATATTTGTTAATGGCTGGTCAAACGAACAACGGGCTTACTACCTCGCTGCTGTACTGAGAGGTGTGGAACTCAGCACACTACAATTTCTGCCAGAACGACATCGACTGGTGTACCCNTACCTCGCTGCTGTACTGAGAGGTGTGGAACTCAGCACACTACAATTTCTGCCAGAACGACATCGACTGGTGTACCCCACACTGGTGTCGGTCTTAGAGCTACGTTTCGGCGACCGGTACCTACGACATGCCCACCATGCACCGATGCGAAGCCGCACCCAGCGACCAGGCTAGCCACTGCGGGAGCTATGGCAAGACATCGCATGGATCTCCCACTTACCTATGGAAGGGTTCCCCGACGAGGCGCGCGACATCATAGCAGTCGGCTTCTTCATCGATGCCATAGCCGACACAGAGGTACANAAGGGTTCCCCGACGAGGCGCGCGACATCATAGCAGTCGGCTTCTTCATCGATGCCATAGCCGACACAGAGGTACAGAAAGCGGTACTTTGGCTGCACCCCACAACATGCAGGACGCCCTGGCCCGAGTACTGGAGGTGGAGTCAGCAAGACAGGGAGCCGCACCCCGACGACCGTTACGGGCAGCGAAACGAAAAGCAAAGACGATGACATCAAGAAGACTCTGAAGGCAATGCAGACGTTTAAGAGAGACATCACTTCCAGAGTCCATGCTACAGAGCTTCACCGCACCCCACCTAAAAAACCTGAGTGTTGGTCATGTGGACATCCGGGGCACCTGAGAGCCTATGCCCACAACAGGAACAGCAGCAGAAAGAGTAGCGAAAAAATAATCAGCGAGAGGCAGATGAGAATACATCACATTNAAGGGTTCCCCGACGAGGCGCGCGACATCATAGCAGTCGGCTTCTTCATCGATGCCATAGCCGACACAGAGGTACATAAAGCGGTACTTTGGCTGCACCCCACAACATGCAGGACGCCCTGGCCCGAGTACTGGAGGTGGAGTCAGCAAGACAGGGAGCCGCACCCCGACGACCGTTTCGGGCAGCGAAACGAAAAACAAAGACGATGACATCAAGAAGACTCTGAAGGCAATGCAGACGTTTAAGAGAGACATCACTTCCAGAGTCCATGCTACAGAGCTTCACCGCACCCCACCTAAAAAGCCTGAGTGTTGATCATGTGGACATCCGGGGCACCTGAGAGCCCACAACAGGAACAGCAGCAGAAAGAGTAGCGAAAAAATAATCAGCGAGAGGCAGATGAGAATGCATTACATTNAGCCCACAACAGGAACAGCAGCAGAAAGAGTAGCGAAAAAATAATCAGCGAGAGGCAGATGAGAATGCATTACATTCGGAAAACTTGTAAACACCGATCTCAGGTGGCGAAGGTCGGTGACTGCTGGAGGGAAAGCCCCAATGTTCTTACATGCACGATTAGTGAAACAGGATTGGGATGCAACCCTTTTGGAGGGGAGTCTTAATGAAGTTCCTTGCCAGATGGTCGTCAATACTGGGGAGACCGCAAGATTAGTAAGACCAGACATCCTCGGGGCTGCTCCCCCCCCCCTTCCCGTGATCTCCCGACGACAGCATGAAATGGTGCTATTTGACTACAATGGCAGGTGAGACCACACCAATTATCAGTAAGAGAAAAGTGATCTTGAAGCTTTGTGCCTTAGCATAGAGCACGATGTTTGCATTGCATAAATAGAGGGTGAATGTAATTTGGGGCTTTATTTACTACATAGGCTGGGGGGCTGTATCGATACTCAACTTGGTGTGCTAAGGGTAGGCAGTACAGAGTTGGTGATATCAAGACTGCATGATTTGTCCTCCCCAATTAGCTGCCCAGTAGTATGTGATCAGCCCACTGTGCTGCCTCCTTCTAGTGAAATTGTCATTACAGGCAGATTTCAAGGAAAATTTGTCAGACATTTGTTTCTAATTGATCTATGAGAGGGGATTGACGTCCTGCCATTTAAAGTCTCTTATAATTCTGACAGTTTTCCAGTTATAATGTTAAATTTGTCCGATCGTACCATTCGTCAATGATAGGTGTTTACAAGCAGGTAACACAGGTACATACAAATTATCCAGATGATTATAGATTAAAACCAATAGAATGATGTTTACAAGAAGTACTACGTACGTGATGCAAATACAGNATTATCCAGATGATTATAGATTAAAACCAATAGAATGATGTTTACAAGAAGTACTACGTACGTGATGCAAATACAGTAGCCTCTCGGCCACCATACTTTTATAATTTAATGCAGCGCTCTTAGCCATGAGCCATCCCGCGTTTCGGCCGCCCACTCGGCAGGGAAGAGGGATCATGCCCTCTCATTGCAGTATCCCAGCCATGCACCTGAGGTAACCAAATCCAAAGCCCCTACTNGGGGAAGAGGGATCATGCCCTCTCATTGCAGTATCCCAGCCATGCACCTGAGGTAACCAAATCCAAAGCCCCTACTTGATACACAAGTACGACCGAAAGCACCCTTCCACAAAGTTCTGAAACCCTCGTACTTAGACACCAAGCATGTGGTCTGGCCGGGGTACTGCACGGACCCCTAGTGTCTCTCCAGGACACAACCGGAACAGGTTGCCACTCACCGCCCGGTCCTTCTTTAAGAGAGCAATCTCTCCAGACCTCCTCCAGCATACAGAGTTAACCACTGCCAGCACGAGTCCAACCTCTAGTGATCGGAACACCAGAGAGAACCTCTGGTGGGGCCAACCCGATCAGCCCATGCTCCCATTTATTTGCCATGGNCTAGTGATCGGAACACCAGAGAGAACCTCTGGTGGGGCCAACCCGATCAGCCCATGCTCCCATTTATTTGCCATGGCACCCGACCGCCCCACCAATTCTCTGCATGCCCACCGGAATGGCGGAGTACGACTGGTTTGGAGTGGCATACGTCCTCGATTTATCGGGAATGCCGAAGTCGGGGATAGCACCCCTTGCTCTGAATTGTAAGAATTGTCATCGTTTTCACTCAAATGTCTTCCTGCTGTCATCACAGCCTCCAAGCCATCGCCATCAATCCCTACCACTAACATAACAGTTGGAGGAGCCATCATCGGGCACTGACCATTACAATAAATGAGAATTTCTTCACACAGTAAATTCCTGTCTTGGGCCCCAACAGCCTGAATGTCAAGTGGTCCAACACCCCGCCAAGTGGTAGGGCCTAGGTAATGACTATTGGCCCAAGCCATCACAGCAAATACCCCTTAACAGACTCGGGGAAACTGGTTCCCATAGGGATATGGGCGGTGGAACCAAATTTGCAGAGCACAGGGGTGCCACTGGTAGCCTTGGGTCGCCATGGGTGGAGAGAGGCTATAACAGACGCATCATCCACCCTTTCTAGGGCCGATGCGGGAACCAGGCTTGGCTACTAAAGCATAGTACTGCCACACCACCTCAAACACCAGGAAAACCTTCCTACCGAAGGAGTCACCGACCTGTAACCCTCTACAAGATGTACTGACAGTTACTGCTAAACACGACAGAGTCGAGCTCTTATTTGTTAACGGGGCGCTCTTAGCCGCGAGGCCATACCGCACCCNCGAAACACTGCAGAGAAGCAGGCGTGCCTTCTCATGTGGACAGACAAATGTGACCTGCCACCACATTGATACAGGAGAGGCCAAGCCCATAGAGCAGCAACCAATACGACTGCTACTAGCTTCGCACGAGGCAGTTGAGGGAATGCTGAAGGAAATGAAGGTTCAAGGTGTGATAGCACCATAATTTACTCCATGGTAATCCCCTATAGTTCATGTTAAGAAGAAAAATGACTCTCTGAGGTTTTGCGTAGAATATCGCCAGCTTAATAATGTGACCAAGAACGATTCGTATCCACTTCCAAGTATAGATGACTCGTTAAACAGCCTAGCAGGTTCACAATAATTTTCTAATTTGGACATTAAGAGTGGGTACTGGTAGTGCAAGGTGGCTCCAGAGGACCAAGTAAGACTGCATATTGTGTCCAAGGGAAAGGAACCTAACAGTTCAAAGTTATGCCTTTCCGGATGTGTAATGCCTCCGCCACTTTCAAATGCCTGACGGGAAAAGTCCTGCATTTAGATATCTGCCAAGTTTACCTAGATGACATTGTTGTGACAGTAAGAAAATTTGAAGATCACCTATCATCCTTAGATTCAGTATTCCAGAAAGTGATCACACAGAAATTGAAACTAGTTCCTAAGAAGTGTCACCTGTTCCGAAAGAAAATTAATTTCTTGGGACATGTAGCGTAGGTCAATTGAATCAGAACAGGCCCTGAGAAGACCAAAGTAATAGGAAATTGGCCAACACCAACCGACAAAACTGAAATGAGGAGTTTTCTGGGATTATGTGCCTATTACCATTGATTTGTAACTGGGTTCGCCACGATTGCAATGTCACTACATCAATATACTGAGGAAAAAAGAAAACTGTATTAGACCACTGAGTGTAAAAATGCTTTTCGTAAGCTAAAGGAAATTCTGATACATCCACCAATCCTGGGTTTCCCGAAAAGTGAGGGCGTGTTTCTTTTGGACACTGGTGCTAGTGATGTACACATTCGAGCTGTGTTATCTTACATTCAAGATGGGAAGAAAAGGCCACTAGAATAGTTCAGTGTGGTATTGAAGAAGCCTGAGAGAAATTACTGTTTTGCACGCAGAGAGCTTTTGGCAATGGTGAAGACAATTTCACACTTCCACCCCTACCTTTATGCAGACATTGTATTCTAAGAACCAATCATGCTACTAAATTTTAATAACCCTGAAGGTCAGATTGCCCATTGGATCAGCTTCTTCTAGAATATGACTTTGAAATACAGCACAGATCTGGACGCCTTCACAGCAATGCGGATGCACTTTATAGGAGGCAGTGTGAGCCATTTTGCCGCTATTGCGAACGCCAGTTATAAAAGAGTGGTGAATCGCTGAAGGTCTGAAGGACAAGAATTCAAGGTTCTTTATCTTCTGATGGGACACCTACCTGGAGTGAATAGGGTATTAGGAAATACCAGCTGAATGATACCACTTTGCAGCCATTATTAAAGTTTAAATGATCTGGCTGTCCGCCAAAATGGTAAGAAATATGTAGCCTGAGTGCAGCATTCAAAGCATACTGGGCACAATGGAATGCCCTTGTACTAAAGAATGGCATACTTTACAGGAACTCGGAAAGTAATGATGGAAAACACACACATTTACAGTTGGTCCTTCCAGAATGAAGGGTTCCAGAAGTCTTAAAAGAACTGCATAACATGGCATCCAGTGTGAACTTTGGTGTTAATAAGACCATCGACAGAGTTATTCTGAGATTCTATTGGCTTCATTGTCGGGAGGAATTTGAGAAGTGGTAACGATTGTGCAACAACTTCACTGCGAGGATGGGCCCAAGGACCAGAGTGCAAGGTCACCTCCAGAAATACAATGTTGGAACCCCATTGAAAATGATAGCAGTAGACATTCTGGGTCCTTTGCCTATCACAGAGAGAGGTGATTGGTATCTTCTGGTGGCTCAAGATGATGTTACTAAGTGGCCTTAGGTGATTTCCCTCCCGAACCAGGAAGCATGTACTGTGGCTGAGGCACTCATAGAACATGTCTTCTCGAGGTTTGGTGTGCCAATAGAACTCCATTCTGTTCAGGGAACAAACTTTAAAGCTGAGATCTTCCAGAAGGTAACAAAAATTCTGGGAATGAAGATTGCTAGGGCTACAGCCTTACATCATCAGTCGCATGGAGTGGTCGAGAGGCTTAACTGCACTGTTGAGCAGTACCTGTNATGTGTAATGCCTCCGCCACTTTCAAATGCCTGACGGGAAAAGTCCTGCATTTAGATATCTGCCAAGTTTACCTAGTGACATTGTTGTGACAGTAAGAAAATTTGAAGATCACCTATCATCCTTAGATTCAGTATTCCAGAAAGTGATCACACATAAATTGAAACTAGTTCCTAAGAAGTGTCACCTGTTCCGAAAGAAAATTAATTTCTTGGGACATGTAGCGTAGGTCAATTGAATCAGAACAGGCCCTGAGAAGACCAAAGTAATAGGAAATTGGCCAACACCAACCGACAAAACTGAAATGAGGAGTTTTCTGGGATTATGTGCCTATTACCATTGATTTGTAACTGGGTTCACCACGATTGCAATGTCACTACATCAATATACTGAGGAAAAAAGAAAACTGCATTAGACCACTGAGTGTAAAAATGCTTTTCGTAAGCTAAAGGAAATTCTGATACATCCACCAATCCTGGGTTTCCCGAAAAGTGAGGGCGTGTTTCTTTTGGACACTGGTGCTAGTGATGTACACATTCGAGCTGTGTTATCTTACATTCAAGATGGGAAGAAAAGGCCACTAGAATAGTTCAGTGTGGTATGAAGAAGCCTGAGAGAAATTACTGTTTTGCACGCAGAGAGCTTTTTGCAATGGTGAAGACAATTTCACACTTCCACCCTACCTTTATGCAGACATTGTATTCTAAGAACCAATCATGCTACTAAATTTTAATAACCCTGAAGGTCAGATTGCCCATTGGATCAGCTTCTTCTAGAATATGACTTTGAAATACAGCACAGATCTGGACGCCTTCACAGCAATGCGGATGCACTTTATAGGAGGCCGTGTGAGCCATTTTGCCGCTATTGCGAACGCCAGTTATAAAAGAGTGGTGAATCGCTGAAGGTCTGAAGGACAAGAATTCAAGGTTCTTTATCTTTTGATGGGACACCTACCTGGAGTGAATAGGGTATTAGGAAATACCAGCTGAATGATACCACTTTGCAGCCATTATTAAAGTTTAAAGGATCTGGCTGTCCGCCAAAATGGTAAGAAATATGTAGCCTGAGTGCAGCATTCAAAGCATACTGGGCACAATGGAATGCCCTTGTACTAAAGAATGGCATACTTTACAGGAACTCGGAAAGTAATGATGGAAAACACACACATTTACAGTTGGTCCTTCCAGAATGAAGGGTTCCAGAAGTCTTAAAAGAACTGCATAACATGGCATCCAGTGTGAACTTTGGTGTTAATAAGACCATCGACAGAGTTATTCTGAGATTCTATTGGCTTCATTGTCGGGAGGAATTTGAGAAGTGGTAACGATTGTGCAACAACTTCACTGCGAGGATGGGCCCAAGGACCAGAGTGCAAGGTCACCTCCAGAAATACAATGTTGGAACCCCATTGAAAATGATAGCAGTAGACATTCTGGGTCCTTTGCCTATCACAGAGAGAGGTGATTGGTATCTTCTGGTGGCTCAAGATGATGTTACTAAGTGGCCTTAGGTGATTTCCCTCCCGAACCAGGAAGCATGTACTGTGGCTGAGACACTCATAGAACATGTCTTCTCGAGGTTTGGTGTGCCAATAGAACTCCATTCTGATCAGGGAACAAACTTTAAAGCTGAGATCTTCCAGAAGGTAACAAAAATTCTGGGAATGAAGATTTCTAGGGCTACAGCCTTACATCATCAGTCGCATGGAGTGGTCGAGAGGCTTAACTGCACTGTTGAGCAGTACCTGTNGCTAGGGCTACAGCCTTACATCATCAGTCGCATGGAGTGGTCGAGAGGCTTAACTGCACTGTTGAGCAGTACCTGTGGAACTTTCTGGCAGACAACCAAAAGGACATTGATTCAAAGGTGTCATTGTTTCTTCTTGCTTATCACTCAGCAAAGTTCCCGGTGGAACCGGCGCTTTCCTCACCAAACCTCCCCTGGTGGTGGCCGATACCTATTAAAAGGTCATAACAGGAGCGCTTCTTTCTACTTTACTTTATCTCCAACAAACAAAAGATATATTGGCTATTCTGTTTCGCAGGGCGCCACCGGGAACTTTGAATTTTGAGTCCGCTATACTGGTCCGAAAAGAATTTAAAAACACACACAAAACTAAATACTTACACTGATATTTACACACTACCGCGCACGTGCTTGTCCTTCTCACGAGTAAAGTTAAGTATGACGGCATTCCCTTAGCACTTTCTCGGCCCANACTACCGCGCACGTGCTTGTCCTTCTCACGAGTAAAGTTAAGTATGACGGCATTCCCTTAGCACTTTCTCGGCCCATTGCGACCGGGCTGTGTCGGACTTAGTTTTGGGAAACAGCTGGTATCCAGAATTGTTTCCCGCCTCCTCGTCCCCGGCCGGAAAGAGCGTTGTTCTATGCCACACTGCAGACGTTCGATTCATTCACACATTAAATAAACTCATTTCGTTACCATGCCCAGGCCTTCGGCCTTGTCCTTTCCTTGGAAAAACTTGCATAGTTCCTTCCGACATCCAAATCTCGTTCCGGTGCATCGCTGGGTCGTTATCGCAGGGATTCTCCTGGAACAAAACAATGTTTTATTCAGGAAAAAAAGGGTGGTGATCGGGCATTGTGAAATCCGGTGTTTTGGTTAAGTAGCCATCCGAGGGGAAGGACTAATACCTGACCACAGTATACCCAGTGAAGGGATTACTGTAGCCAAAGGTACGCCTCCCGTGTGTATGGATGGCATCATTGTAGATTGTGGATGGGTCGAATACTTCCCCCCTTCTCCAGAAGCACTCCTTGAGCAAGCTCAGAAGCGCCTCCGTGTTCGTCGGCAGACCCACCTGGGCGACGGTGAGCCTGTCAACGCACTCTATGAGGGGGAAGAGGATCTTCTCTCCCCTGTCCATCGACCTTACCAGTAGGGCGATTGCTGCCATCAGGACTTTTGGTTCTTCTAGTCTTGATATCTGGGCTCCTCATACGGCCTCGTCATAGAGTTCCCATGGTTCTTTCGGGTGGACTCCCAAGGGCCAGATTTGGACTGAGGCATCAATAGTGTTCCTATCTGATGGCCAATCGATGGTGGAAATTCTGTCTGTTTGGGGCATTATCTCGTTCATCCTTACCTTGGTTCTGAAAAGAGAGACTTCTCTTTCTGCTCTTTCCTGTTTTACCTCTTCCGTGTCTCTCTCCTCAGTCTCTCTTAGTTTCCTGAGAGCGTGGACTGCTCTGCTTCTCTGGTCCCTTAGGAGTTTGCTCATATTATGAGCAACATGAGCAAANGTTTCCTGAGAGCGTGGACTGCTCTGCTTCTCTGGTCCCTTAGGAGTTTGCTCATATTATGAGCAACATGAGCAAAACCCTTACATACAAGACTGGATTCCAGGCACATGGCAATCCATCACTTGGCCCTCTGGATTTGTCTCATCCGGTGTTGGTTCTTCTTCTGAAACAGCCAAATGCAGAACTGACCCAGTCCTAGGGCACTCTAACAAGCGTAGTTGCCACAAAATTTGCGGCCACCACGCATTATCAAACGCCCCCGAGATATCCAACNGTTTCCTGAGAGCGTGGACTGCTCTGCTTCTCTGGTCCCTTAGGAGTTTGCTCATATTATGAGCAACATGAGCAAAGCCCTCCCTTACATACAAGACTGGATTCCAGGCACATGGCAATCCATCACTTGGCCCTCTGGATTTGTCTCATCCGGTGTTGGTTCTTCTTCTGAAACAGCCAAATGCAGAACTGACCCAGTCCTTGGGCACTCTAACAAGCGTAGTTGCCACAAAATTTGCGGCCACCACGCATTATCAAACGCCCCCGAGATATCCAACNTGGGCACTCTAACAAGCGTAGTTGCCACAAAATTTGCGGCCACCACGCATTATCAAACGCCCCCGAGATATCCAACGAGATTGCTAGGACGTAGTTCTGTTCATACTGTTTCATCTGGTTAACCATGTCGATAATGGCCTTCTCGGTACTTTTCACTTTTGTAAAGCCATACTGTCTTGTGTGGATTCCCTGAACAACGTCCAGGTACTCCATTACAGATAGTAGCATAGTGGGGCGGTTTTATTTGGCCATTCTCGGGTTTTTCCCAGCACCTTTAAAGATGACCTTTAAAAGTCCTCTCATCCAGCACTCAGGAAATACTCCCGTTTCCAGACAATGGTTAAAGAGGTCAGCATCTCGATTCTTATTCTTGGATATGCTCTGAGGAACATTTCCCCTGTCAGGTCATCCATACCTGGGGCTTTCTTGAGTTTAGTCCTGCGGACTGTCAAGTTCAGTTCTTCCAGAGAGAACGGTGCTGTGTCCTCTGTTCTTACCTCCAACTCAGCATTTTCTCTTACTTCCTTGTGGTAGTCATTCTCCCCTATCTGAGAATCGTCAGGCAGCAAGACTTCCATCAAGTGCCTGGCATTTTCCTCTAAGGAGTGCAGTAATGTTCCATTCCATTCAAGAGCTTCAAGCTCCTCACTGCTTCTGAATTTTCCTGACACCATGGGTCCTCATTTTCCCTTTCTGTCACAAGCGTTCTCCATACTTGTTGCTGTTTCTTTCTAAGCATCTGCCNCACCATGGGTCCTCATTTTCCCTTTCTGTCACAAGCGTTCTCCATACTTGTTGCTGTTTCTTTCTAAGCATCTGCCACTATTCCCCCTCAGGACATTGTACCGCTAAACCGCTCTTTGTCTTTGCTCTTGTTCGTATAGCCTTTTGAAGTGTTTGCGAGCTTGCTTCACATTCCTTCTGGCTGTTTCGAGTTCATCATCCCACCAGGGATGATTCGGAACTCTTCTGGTGACCAGGGGAATTGCTTCCTTACAGGCCACCATTATCCCTTGAACCAGGTTCTCGGCTCTTACATTGGTAGACATAAACTGGCAGTTTTGTCTGTATTTCTCTCTGTTTTTCAGCAGTACTTTATCAAAGAGGGTCCAATCAGCTTTTGCCGTTATGAATCGTGGGCGCTCTGGTCTATTTCCCTTACCTCCATTCATCCAAACATTGAACAGGATCATTTTATGATCTGAATCCACTTCATCTGATACTGTCCAGTCCCCAATACTTCCAACTGCATGTGCTGTAGCTACGGTTTCATCTATATACGATTCTGTATCATGGGCTGGCGACCGATAGGTCGCTTGGTGTCCTGGTGTGATCACAACCTGCAGATTTTTCTCGGTGAGGTACCTGTTTACTTCCTCTTTTCGGTCGCCCGCCACAGGGGAACTCCACAGTTCTGATTTGGAGTTTATATCCGCGCAGAAAATGATTTTCTATTCCTTGACTCTTTGAACAATCATCTCCCACTGGGAGAGATGACGTCCAAGTGGGTCACTTAGTTGGAAGTATGACGATACAATCGTCACACTCCCACCTCCCATTTCCATTTTCAAACACACATGATGCGTGTTTGATAGAGCCTCCTGCGGGATATAGTTGAGCTTGGGATTTCTAACCCAAATGCTAGCTATTGACTTTTCCCCACATGAAACAAACGTACTTTGGAGAGTAGTTATTTTTTCATTGAGTAGGTAGGGCTCCTGCATCAATACTAGGTCCAGTTGTTGCTCCTGTCCGACTTTATGCATTTCCATTGTTGGAACTGCTGCCCTGTGCAGGCTGATTTGCCCAATCCGTAGCAGCACATGACAATTAGTCATACTGGGTCCTTTCGAGCTCTAATGCTATCATTCTTTGGTAGACAGAGCAGTCCAAAGACCCCACTTTGTGTGTGCTATATCATTCTTCTTATCCTTGAGGCAGTTACACATTTAACTGCCTCTGCCTTTTTAGTACATTCAAAGTACTTGTGTCCAGTCTCAGCGCACCCAGCACAGGCCATCTGGGATTTGCACTTCTATTTTACGTGCCCATAGCCTTGGCATCTGAAACATCTGGCTGGGACAAGGTAATNGCCATCTGGGATTTGCACTTCTATTTTACGTGCCCATAGCCTTGGCATCTGAAACATCTGGCTGGGACAAGGTAATACTTACAATGCTGAAATCCCACGTAAAGGAACTCCTCTCCGATAAGCAGCTCAACTGCCTGCCACTCAGCAGTTGACGAGTCCACAAGGGTAACACCAGCAAGGATGCTGTTTGGAAGAGAGCTACGCCTTCCCCNGCCATCTGGGATTTGCACTTCTATTTTACGTGCCCATAGCCTTGGCATCTGAAACATCTGGCTGGGACAAGGTAATCCTTACAATGCTGAAATCCCACGTAAAGGAACTCCTCTCCGATAAGCAGCTCAACTGCCAGCCACTCAGCAGTTGACGAGTCCACAAGGGTAACACCAGCAAGGATGCTGTTTGGAAGAGAGCTACGCCTTCCCCTTCCTAGTGACCTGTTATCTAGCCGACCGGCAGAAGAGGAAGCTGCAGCCCCTGATCATGCCAGCGAATTATGTAACTCACTTGTCAGCATTCGTGAGTTTGCTCGACAGCACCTCAGAATAAATAGTGATAGGATGAAGGTGCGGTATGATAGGAGAATGTCGGGAGAGGTATTTTAAGAAGGACAACTAGTGTGGCTGTACAACCCAAAGATGAGAAAAGGGTTTTGTTCGACCCTACAGTAATGTTGGGAAGGCCCCTACAGGATTGTGAAGAAGATCAATGACATAGCTTTTAGGATTTGTCGTCAATGCTCGAAGATTGTCTCTATCGACCGATTGGTTATCTACAATAGTCTGGATGTTGCAGTGTCTGTTCGGGACGAACAGACTTGTGGAGGGGGCAGTGCTAGACGCTCGCTACTTCACATCCCACACGAACGAGTGGAAGTGAAAGACTACAGTTATATTATAGTGAGCAGCCTATCATAAAGGATGCTGCCGCACACTCCNCACATCCCACACGAACGAGTGGAAGTGAAAGACTACAGTTATATTATAGTGAGCAGCCTATCATAAAGGATGCTGCCGCACACTCCGATAAATGTATCGCAGCTCGCGCCTAGCTGACACTGAGATGCTCATATTTCTCCATCAATCATGCAGGAATGTGNCCGATAAATGTATCGCAGCTCGCGCCTAGCTGACACTGAGATGCTCATATTTCTCCATCAATCATGCAGGAATGTGGTCGTCATAGCCATTACATTTCCCAGAACAATTAGAATTGCCGAGAATGTTTGAGACGGAACCTACCTCAAGTATAAATACCACATGCGCGCCTCTGAAGGGAGAGTGATTAAGAGCCGAGAGTTTGGCGTCAAGTGTGATCTTAAGTGACAGTTGGGCGATTCCGGAGCGGTGAGGGACAACTGCAGCGATCTGCGAGAGTGCGTCGGCGAGCTTGTGTGCAGTGAAGAGTGGGACTGATATGTGGGACTGTGTACTGGATGCGTGAGTGAAAAGACTTTTGGGGCAATGTAAATAGACAGTTTTAACTTGAAGCAGTTTAAGGTACAATAGCAAGAGTAAATACTGTGATAAAGTCTTTAATTGAAATGGAGATAGTAATTAAATATTGCGCCCAACAAGAATAATAAGAGTTTATGTAATTTTCAGACAGGTAAATAACATATGTTTGACTGGCTGTAGCATTGAGAATAAATATAATTATTGAATTTAGTCCTTTTATTTTTATTAAGACTTCCATCCCTCACGAACTCAGATACGCCCCTCAGGCGTCTCGTGTAACAATGCTCTTGAACATTATGATGTTGGGACAGTCGTGACTCTATGTTTGTTAGATTAGTGTCGTTACCGCCCAGAAGTGGAGTGTGAGCGATAGAATAACTAGAAGAAGACAATACAGGAGAAGGAATGGGATTTGTGGCGTTGTGTTCCCCCTCTGTTCCCCTCCGAGTACCAGTTATTGTGCAGTGTTGTTTGAGATCATTGTGGCGCGTCATTGCTTGTATGACTATTTGTAGAATTTCACTCCTGAGATGGAGTTCTTTAAGTGGGGGCAGTGTCTTGATGTAAGGCAGTAGTGATATCATGAACCTGAGGTCACCAACCTCCGGTCCTCGTAAATGATTGACTTTCTGCTGTTCTAGCTTCATCATCTCCGATTCAAAATAATATGGTGCTTTAGAAGATGGTTTAACAATATCGCTTTTTGAGGGCGTTTAGGCTGGTGGGAAATCTGTGTAGCAGTTAAGTTTGGATTACATGCGTTGGAGGAGCCCGAAATGTCATTGAAGAATTGTTCGAAAGAAGTGAAGGTGAGTTTGTACATGATGTGTTCGGTGTATTTTCTTGTAGCTCGATCNCATTGAAGAATTGTTCGAAAGAAGTGAAGGTGAGTTTGTACATGATGTGTTCGGTGTATTTTCTTGTAGCTCGATCCGAATCTCATCCAGGCCATTCAAAGTGTTTGAAGTTGGACTTACACTGTATTGTGTTTCTCCCAAATTTCCTTCATCAATGCGGTCTTCTACTACATTTGTTTCTCGTTCCCTCTGAGTGCATATATCTTTCATAAAAAGTAGAGGCACGAAATGGGGCCGTGTTCCACCATAAATTGTTGCCGAATCGGCCGAATCCCCCGAGCGACCGCGAGAAATCTTCTGGTATTATTTTGTGAAGTGGTCTCTCATGTTATTCAGCTCAGATTTCACAGTTTCCTCTGGAAATAAAAGCCAATACGATAAAACAGCGATCATTAATTTAAGTTCACTTATTTAAACACTTTCAAAGCGAATTTAATTAATTGCAAAAGTAACATTTTTGTTTCGTGTATTTGGCAACTGAAATATAGTTCAGGCAACTTGCCTATTCATACAGGGCCTCAAAGACATTGTGGAATATGCCGGTCCCTATATACATGTCAATGCCAACTGAAGAGGACATCCAAAATATCGCAAAAGAAATAATAATAAATGGCCTTTTCCCAATCGTTGTAGGGNGTCAGCAGTAAGTTACATCGTGACTGCTGTTTGCAAGACATTGTGGAATATGCCGGTCCCTATATACATGTAAATGCCAACTGAAGAGGACATCCAAAATATCGCAAAAGAAATAATAATAAATGGCCTTTTCCCAATCGTTGTAGGGTACAAGATGGGAAAAACATCCGAATAATATGTCCTCCCAAAATGAATGCAATGTTCCGCAACTACAAGGGGTTTCGTTCAATAAACCTGCTAGCTCTTACCGATTCATTATACAGATTTATTATTTTTCACATTGGTGCATATGGTAAAGATTGTGACAGTGGCATATTTTGCGTGTCAAGAATATGCCGTCCTATTGAATCCCGAAACATAAAACTTTTACCTACAGAAAATCTTCCTAACTCAAACATTGTTGCATTTTATGTTCTATAGGAGACGCACTATTTCCCTTAAGGCCATTTTTGATGCGGTCTTTCATAGAGCAAATAGAAGACGGCAGTAAAATAGAAACGTTTAATTATAGGTTATTCAGAGATCGGATGGACGTTGAATGTTCATTCGGAGCTATAGCTACAAAGTTCCAGATATTATGTATACCAATTGCTACTATTGTGACGAATGCTGTGCACATCACGAAGGCCATTACTGTCCTTCACAATGTAAGCAGCGCCCGTGATGACGTAGGTCAAGCTGATTTGACAGGACTTTTAAGAAATAGTGAAGCAGTACGATCCTCACAAGCTCAAACTTCAAAAAGGAACAACAGTTCTGCTAGGGAAACTAAACGAGTTTTATAACTATTTCAAACTACTTTATGCGCCCTGAAGGTAGCATAACCCATGAATAATAAGGTGCCTTTCGTCAAAAACAATATCAAGATGTATTAAATACTGTTATAGTGAAATAAAATAGTCTTATATGCATTAATGTGTTTTATCTTTAAATTGTATAAAAGAAAGTCGCTTATCCGCGTTTCTGTGTATTCGACTTAGTACTTCTAAACTACTTGATGGACTTTGATGCGGTTTTCAACGTCATCTAGAAAATTTCTTGAGGAAGGTTTCTGTGTATAAAATATTTATATTTAATGCAAGAATAGTAGATAAATGTCAAACTGTTTGTAATCAAGTCCTAAAAAACCGCTTTTAGGGCGCTTACGTGGCTTGCGCTGACTAAACCATAAGATATATATAAAATTAATGTACTTCAGAATTGTAGCTCTCAAAAATGTCTACAGAAACGTCCGGGAAAGCATTTGTTTATGTTTTAAGGCTGACCCACAGTAACCATTTTTGTCTTTCAAAGTATCGCTGTAAAAGCTAAGTCGCTTATCTGCGTCTGCCTGTGTATTCGCTTAGTACTTATAAACTACTTACTACTTAATGGATTTTGATTTTCCACATCATTTAGAGAATTTCTTGAGGAAAGTTCTGGTGTATAAATCATGTATATTTAATGTAAGGATAGTAGATTAATGTCGATCCGTTTGTAATCAAGTTGTAAGATTGTTACCAGGCGAAGCCGGGCCGGTTCCCTTGTTGTTGTTAAGATATACTTACTTGGCAAGTTAACGTTTGCCGCCACTTCCATCCACGCTCGATGGGACAGCGTTCTGTCCTGGTATTTCGGATGCCTCAGATTCCCTCAGAGTATGTTTCTTCTGAACCTCCAATTCGATATCTTCTGTTGACGTTGTCGGAAGACTACCCCGCAACCACAACGCGTTCGCCTGGCTGCACGCGCGGAAATCACAAGCGGCGTTTTTCACCCGCTCACGTTGGACACCGACTTACAGTAAGCTACAAACCCCTTGGAGACCGCCGAGTCATGCTGGGAGGTTGCTGGTGAGCCGTCACCAACTTGCTGCACATTCGAAAATTCTTCAATGCATCCACCGATTACACCGGACGTACGAAAATTACTGTTTCGGTTTATTCCCGTTAAAACGATTAATCAACTAGTTCAACCGGCCTGAAAATTCTTTGGATCTCTTGGACGAGAACCAAAACATCAACCAACAAGTTTCCGAACGCTTCCTCTGAAAAATAAAATTAAACACAACCTCTACCCGTAATATTAAGGCATTCCAAAATATACAAAGGTATAAAAATTGTTGAGTTTTACAAGCGGGTGTTGGACACTGTAGAATTTGTTTGTAACGTGATTAATTTGCGCGTGTATGTAGATGCGAATACCGCTGAAAAATTAACCTGATGTTTCGAGAAATATCTCGACCTTTTTTAACCGGTGTTTCAACCACTGGTTGAATGCATGGATGAATTTCTGAATAAGCGTAGGGGCCGCGGTGGTGTAGTGATTAGACTACTCGCCTTCCGCCTAGGCGAACTGGATTCGATTCACGGCGGGGTCGCCCCCGGATTTTCGTTTGTGGGAATCGTGTAGGACGATGCCGCTGGTCGGTGGGTTTTCTCGGGGATCTCCCATTTATCTCGTCCTTCCATTCCGACACTGCTCCATACTCACCTCAATCACCCTCATCGGTTCTCAAGACCTCGCTGTTAAGAGCTGCCCAAATATATTAACGCACTTATTCACTTTGAAGAACAAGAAGCCAGCATTGGAATATTTTTAATGTTGGGACATTTTGCAGTTAAATTGGACATTCCTGGCATCAACTTGGGATTTTTAAACTCGGAGCACTAGCAATACTGGGCCGGGGTCCACCACAGCAGTGTGATGTCACTAAGAGCAAGGCCACGACTGCGATAAGCGCCCACGGCAGCCGCGAGGCACAAACATCGCCTCTTTTTAATCAAAACTGTGGGCGGCTTGCATCTACACGTGTGTGTAGGTGTACGTGTGTGATAAACAACTATCACCCCCTTCTCCCTCTCTCTTCACAGCATTTCCGTCTCAGCAATGGGTTGGTCTACTGAGGGAGGTATGTTTCCAATCCGTGGTTGAACCGATCAGTCATTGTGCCCACGATTGTGCACATGAATGATATTTATGTACACAAAAAGGCATCAGTGCTCAGTCTTCTTTGTAACTAGTCTTATTTGTAAAAANTGGGTTGGTCTACTGAGGGAGGTATGTTTCCAATCCGTGGTTGAACCGATCAGTCATTGTGCCCACGATTGTGCACATGAATGATATTTATGTACACAAAAAGGCATCAGTGCCCAGTCTTCCTTGTAACTAGTCTTATTTGTAAAAAAATTTACTCCTCTTTGACGTGAATGGTTAATGCCGGTATCCACGAGAACGCAGATCGTTGTTCACTGATGGCCAGACAAGTGCTGAAAGAGAGTACACCGCGCACCAGTGGTTTCTCAATACAGCGATGCGTTGCGATGAGTGTAGCCAATCATGATGAAGCAACAGTCTGGGTCAGTGCGTCGGCGACGAGTGCGATGCGCAAAATCCTATACATGTGGCCATTGTGATAAAAAATTGTTTATAAACTACATCAAAATAATTCTTCTTCGTCTTATATGTCTAGTTTTCAACGCACGTGACGGTCTTGCCTGTTTACCTTTTACCCACTTAAAGCATACAGTGTCAAAGTTTCTCGCGTGTCTTTCGTTACATTCGTGAAGTCTGAAAATGCAACTTTCACCCTTCAAATAGGTAGCAGAGCCATCTCAGACGGCGTGCTTCGCCGGCAGATCGTCACACGTTAGTGAAACAATGAGTATAGTTGGTCGCCGGCCGTCGCGTCGTCTCGCATCGCATCGCATCGCAACGCGTCGCTGTACTGTGGAACCAGCTTTACGTGCTTGCAACACTTGAACTGGGAAATAAACGTGTGGCCGAGCGGGTTATCTAAACACGTTTGAATTTACCCTTTCAGTCACAGTGTCTTATATATGTTACGTTGACGATCTACACCGTACACAGCGAGAAACTGTGTCCAATGAGGTAAGTCCATCACATGTGGGAGGTATCATTCGCTTTTGAGATTATATTCCCTAGGCATATACACAACTGCTGTCAGTAACATGAAGCACAGATACATTTTTAGTGGTGCTGATATATATTCTAAATCGGATATAATGATTATTTCACGTTTTAATTCAGTTAGCAGCTGCTGACTTATTCAAATGTTATTTCAGTCAATTTAATTAAAGAATATGTGAAAAATCGCCAGTTTTCTTCCACTTACTGATTCAGAAACATTTTCCACTCATTCGCCAACCATTTCATTCGCTGTTTTTCATTGATTTGTTCGCATGTGGAAATCGTGCCGGACAATGCCGCTGGNACACCGCGCACCAGTGGTTTCTCAATACAGCGATGCGTTGCGATGAGTGTAGCCAATCATGATGAAGCAACAGTCTCGGTCAGTGCGTCGGCGACGAGTGCGATGCGCAAAATCCTATACATGTGGCCATTGTGATAAAAAGTGTTTATAAACTACATCAAAATAATTCTTCTTCGTCTTATATGTCTAGTTTTCAACGCACGTGACGGTCTTGCCTGTTTACCTTTTACCCACTTAAAGCATACAGTGTCAAAGTTTCTCGCGTGTCTTTCGTTACCTTCGTGAAGTCTGAAAATGCAACTTTCACCCTTCAAATAGGTAGCAGAGCCATCTCAGACGGCGTGCTTCGCCGGCAGATCGTCACACGTTAGTGAAACAATGAGTATAGTTCGTCGCCGCCCATCGCGTCGTCTCGCATCGCATCGCATCGCAACGCGTCGCTGTACTGTGGAATCAGCTTCACGTGCTTGCGACACTTGAACTGGGTAAGAAGCGTGTGGCCGAGCGGGTTATCTAAACACGTTTGAATTTACACTTTCAGTCGCAGTGTCTTATATATGTTACATTGACGATCTACACCGTACACAGCGGGAAACTGCGTCCAATGAGGTAAGTCCATCACACGTGGGAGGTATCATTCACTTTTGAGATTACATTCCCTAGCCATATACACAACTGCTGTCAGTAACATGAAGCACAGATACATTTTTACTGGTGCTGATATATATTCTAAATCTGACTCAATGATAATTTCTCGTTTTAATTCAGTTAACAGCTACTGACGTATTCAAATGTTATTTCAGTCAGTTTAACTGACGAATATGTGAAAAAAAACTCCAGTTTTCCTTCCCTTATTGATTCAGTAACATTTTCCACTGATTCGCCAACCATTTCATTCGCTGTTTTTCATTTATTTGTTCGCATGTGGAAATCGTGCCGGACAATGCCGCTGGTCGGCGTGTTTGCTCGGGGATCTCCAGTTTTCCCCGCTCTTACATTCCGGCACTGCTTCATACTCATCTCGTTTCACCCTCATCAGCTCTCAAGACCTCTATGTTAAAAGCCGCCCAAATCTCTCCACTTCACTAAGTGATTTCTTTTCTTGAGTGATGGGTAAGTTAAACAAGACGTGTAAAATGAAATAACAATACATAAACTAGTGAAACCCATAAAATATACTTTTTATAATGTGAGTTTCGTCTTTTATAGTACAATTCAGTGTTTCATTTCATTTTTACGTAATCGTCATAGTGCTCGGTTTGTAGATTTAAACTGCATTAAACGCAGTGAAGTGAGTGAATTCATACGTACTAAGTTAGTTGTAATTACAATCCCAGTGTTACCATGTCAACGAAAAACTTAAATAAAATGCATAATATATAAACCTTCATATTTTTTATAAAAAGAATGCACTACATACATTTTCCTCTCGCATTAACAATGTTGGATTTAGTAACTCAGTTGGTAAGGTGTGGGTGTAATTTAGCGTAAAAGTATCTCTGATAAGTTTACAACAATTTGATGATTTAATTTTATTGATGAATAAGTACCGGTCGTTAGATCCAGCGCAATGATAATGTTTGCACGTGGCGGAGGAATACACAATGGGCTGAAAGAAGGAACTAAATAGTGATTTAAACGTGTTAGATTCACCTTCAATAATTTACTATACATTTGGGCTAATGAAACATTCAATTCATAACTATTTCAAGAAATACAGTTGTCGGTCAAATTAAAAGTCAGATTCTGACCAAGTCCATCGGCATTTATCTAGACTGGGGAGGGAAAATTGCTTAGGGTAAACCACTCAGCGAATACACAACCTCCCAAAAACGAATCGGGTATTTTACCTGCTGACTGAATCTTATTCTCTGTATGGGTTTTGTAAAACGATACGCAGAATCTGAAAGGCGTTGCTTAGATTCACTTTTGAATGGTGGTGAAATTTGTTTTTGCAGAAGCGTAAGAATAGCTATTGTGGTGAACAATATAAGTGTAAGTTAATTTTGCTGATTAAAAATAGGCATAAGAGTTTTGGGAACATCACTGAAAAAACAATTTTTTAATCACCAAAAACAATTTTTTGGCTATAATCCATTCACGGTATCTTCGATACTTTTGAAAAGAACCTTTGAAAAATCACCCTAGGAGTTACATGTTCAATTGGTTATAAAAAAATGGTATATGGAAAAAGGTTGTGTCTTGATTTTAGCACTGAAGCACTATATAAATTGGTTGTTTTAAGTTTTAAGTATATTTTTTCAATAAATTTTAATAATTTGTTAAAAGTCCGTAAGAATTAACAACGGATTTTGAAGGGACATGTTGGTTATAGCTGAAAAGAAATAGTTCGTAGGTTAAATATTAATATGTATAAATTTAATGCCGTAATTGTAAAGTTAATATTGCTAAACTATATATTTACATTTTTACGTAGCACTCATGGGTAAAGATTTCACCGTTATTAATTGAAATTAAATAAATTTCAGTTGTTGTCCAGCGGACTCGTACACTCCATCTTGTTCGTTTGGGCACGTTTTTTTCAGAAGTATAACCACGCCATATTGGAGACGCTGAATTGTGGTTATAAAACTAACGTAACACATTCTTTCTACTTACAAGATAATTCTAGGTTAAGATGTAATTTTAGTATTAGCGTTGTTATTTCTGCAGTTTATCAAATAAACGTGCAAAATATAGAAAGGCATTTGAATATTTCCGTTACGTTATTCCCTTCGCAAAGAATGCAAAGGAATCGAATTTTGGTCGCCGCCAACTGATAATCGATTATTTTCGAAAGCTTTTTGTGGAGACCAAGAGATGGCAGCACATTAGCGTTGGTTCTTCAGTGCCAAATGTTAGCCGTGACTCGTCTTTCCGCCGCATAGTGTTGTTTTTATGTTGCAGTGAAGAAGCGCGACAGTTCTTGATGGAACAGAGATGTACCTACACCGCAGGTTTCAAAATGAAAGTGATTTTGTTCGCTGAAGAGTTTGGAAATCGAGCCGCGGGCCGTGAATTCGTAGTAAATGAAACGTTAGTGCGGGGCTGGAGGAATTTTTCTCACTTATAAGTCGCACCCCGAGTTTTCAATAAATTTTTTTTTAAATAAAATGTGCCACTTATATGCGATAAAATACGGTACCATTTATCACAGTGAAATCTTTAACCTGAGTGCTACTTCCAAAAGTTTATTCTGTAAAATTTAACTTTTTCCTTACTGCAAATATGTAAATAAATCTTAATATAATAAGTAAACTTTAATTAAATTATATAATTAACAGTTCCGATATATACTTCAATCTACCTTTTTGTATGTATTACAACATTTCGCTAAATTGATTAGCATTTTTTAGACATTTAGAGAATTTTATTAAAGTATATGACAGTTGAGATTACATGGCATTGTTTCTCTTCAAAAATAAATTTTGGTAGTTCCCACATGGACACTGTTAATAAAA
Source organism: Clitarchus hookeri (assembly GCA_002778355.1). NCBI lineage: Eukaryota > Metazoa > Arthropoda > Insecta > Phasmatodea > Phasmatidae > Clitarchus > Clitarchus hookeri. Next base: position 194,130 of record NQII01003831.1, on the reverse strand, counting down.
TATTTGACAGTTCCCACAAGGCACTGTTTGTTTACAAAATATTTGACAGTTCCCACATGGCACTGTTTACAAAACGTTTGACAGGTGTCACATGGCAATGTTTTGTTTACATACTGCGGAAGGATACATAATCGGCTCCCTGAAAGTAGATATTTTGCAGGGTTTCAGAAAATCTTGAAGTTACCGTGAATACATTATACCACAAAATTTTTTTGTCATTATAGACATGACAAAAGATTTTGTGGTGCCAACCAAATCTTGTTGTCATTCCAGTATTTAGTGGAAACAACAAAGTTACGTTTATGGTCACTAATAAATTTAGTATGTTGGTAGGCAATAATGTGTTCGTTAGTCACAGCGAAAATGATACGATGATAGCAGCAATATTGGTTAGCGACGTTCGCAAAGGTGTTTTGCGGGATGTGGGCTTTTGTAGGTATGTTCTAACAACAATTAAACACTAAATTCAAAGTCGTTATGAGTAGGATTCGAACCTCAGATCTCTCAACTGCAAGCTCAGCGTGTTAACATTTTTTTTTCAAGTTGACTTTATCGACTTCATTGACAGATACATTTTCGTTGGACGTAGTGTGCGTGACGTTTGACGTTTGACAGTGTGAGTGTGTTTTGCCGTGTGACAGTACACATGTGCACGCCACGCGAACTAAAGATCTGCCGCGGAGGAACAGGGGCGCCAACTCCCAACCTTCCGACTACAAGTCGGCCACCCTGCCCCTGGGGTATGGGGGCAGGGCTCCATTACACTGCCTTGCTCGACGTTATAGCGTTGTCTGCAGCATGTATGTAACATAAATCTTAGTGGCGCACACGACAAGGCTTGCACACTTCACCTCATGGAAAGTTGATTTTCTGGAAACATTTACGTGTAACATTTACTTACTTTAATAAAGAAATTGTATAATCCGTTCCCAAGTACTTAAGAATATCCCTCATGAATTAGTTCGTAACTTGATGCAAAGAACCGAACACAGACAAACATGGCACCGTGGCCAGACAGAAGATGGCCACTTCGAATATGCCAAAGCGCATGCGCAGAATATAACGGATGTAGTTTTGCAATCGTAGCAAAACGTTTTACAGTGAATAACATAAATGCTGTTGCTGCCAACTAAATATTCAGTGGCAGGCTATAAATGTTTTTTCAATAAATAAATATGTTAGTGAGCACTAAATAGCTTTAGTACTAGTCAATCTATGTGTTATATATTTTTTTATCAATAACCAAATTTTGCCTTTGAAAGGATTAACCAAACTGTTTTTGTAGCCACTAACAAATCTTTTTTTCCAGAGGATGGATGAATCCTAAGGCCGTTAACTCTGTGTTCTATACTTAAAGAGCTTTTTTTTTTTGCCATTATTTTAGATAATCGCAGAAGGATCGAGTCTGCTTCTAGACTAATATCGTCCTGCTGTTAACAACGTGTTGTTTGTAATTTCCCTCTTAAAATGTATGTACGGTTGGAACTTCAGCTAGTCTTGCCCATCGTATGGATGGCGAGCTTGTAGGACGTACGACGTACTCTGCTCTTCATACAGCAAATAAAGAGTGCTCGCATAATACCTAACTAATTTTTTTTTATAATACTTACAGGTATAATCGACACAAAATGTTTTGCACGCTTAAGTGTTTTCAAATGAAATGTTAATTATTTTTTTCCAGCACTGGACAAAAAATATTTATTAAAAGTGCCTTACTTTATCAAATGCAATTAAAATTAAACGCGTAGAAGTGCTATTTCTGAAAAAAAATCGACACTACGAGGAGTACAATTCCCTATGTTACAAGACGTGATAGGGGCGTATCCGATTATGTAAGGAATTCGGGTCTGAATAGAAATAAAAGAAGTTACTTTGATTTTTAATTTATTCACACAACTATTATTTTACAACATTTATCTATATACACTGAAGAGCCAAAAAAACTGGTATAGGCATGCGTATGCAAATAACAGAGGTATGGAACCATANGTATAGGCATGCGTATGCAAATAACAGAGGTATGGAACCATACAGAGTAACGCGATGCGGTCAGCAGCTAGATCGGTTACTGCTGCTACAATGACAGGTTATCAAGATTTAAGTGAGTTATAGCCGACGCACGAGGGATGGGACATAGCATTTCTGAGGTAGTGATAACATTTGGATGTTCGCGTACTACAATTTCACGAGTGTACCGTGAATATCGGGAATCCGGTAAAACGTCACATCTTCAACATCGCTGCGCCGGAAAACGATCGTGAAAGAACGGGACAAACGACGACTGACGATAATCATTAAACGTGACAGACGTGCAACCCTTTCTCAAATTGGCGCAGATTGGATTTGTGGACTGCCCTGCACGATTCATGGTGTGGATTGCCTCCTGCATACCTTCAGACATTAGTCGAGTCCATACCACGTCGTCTTGCGGCACTTCTGCGTGCTCGGGGGGTCCTACACGATATAAGGCAGGTGTACCAGTTTTTTNTTTTTTTTTTTTTTTTTTTTTTTTTTTTTTTTTGGCTCTTCTGTGTACTTCCACGGATACTCTTGTTTTTCTCAGTGAGCGCAATATTTAATGTCTTTCTCAACTCTAATTAAAGTGTACTGCGTTTAAAGTCAAAACGTAAAGTGCTAACGTTACGTTGAAGCCTGCAAATCAGCATAAACATCCTTGCCCGAGCCGTGAATCGAACTCGGTGCCTGGAGGGTTGACAGTTAAGCATGCTAACCCCGATGCCATGAGTCGGCCAACGTGTCCTGTAGGCGTAGTGCAGTACAAGGGACGGGAAACGTAAGTTCCACTAATGCACGGTAGATGGCACGCGGTGTGTCTACGTGGTGTGTCCTGAGGCACAAGAGTGCTAGACTGCAGTCTGTGTTTACATGCGGACGAGTGAGTGCACTTTATCAGTTTGAGTGAAATGGAGTACACTGCCGAGGAACGAGAGGATATCGTGTTTGTTTACGGACAAGCTAATGGAAACAGTAGGGAAGCAACACGATCTATCGAGCATCCCAACAATGTTCAGGTTTTAACGTTCGACGGAGCGGGGTTCCCTATTTCAAATGTAAATTGGTGCCCTTCTCCATCATCCTTGAAAATTTGTAACACCTCCCTGAACACATCCATATTAAGTGTGTTACCATACTACGCGACGTGAAACACGAATCCAACTACAAGTAATTTTTCTGAAAGCCTCGATTTTTTAATATTTATAGTAGTCGAACCCAAAATGGGGTCCCTTAACTGTTGAATNTGCCCTTCTCCATCATCCTTGAAAATTTGTAACACCTCCCTGAACACATCCATATTAAGTGTGTTACCATACTACGCAACGTGAAACACGAATCCAACTACAAGTAATTTTTCTGAAAGCCTCGATTTTTTAATATTTATAGTAGTCGAACCCAAAATGGGGTCCCTTAACTGTTGAACTAACCTAAACTTACGTCTGAAAAGACAGCATATTTACGTGTCTTACCAAACATTTGAGACCCCAGTTTCACCCCTGAGGTAACTAACTCACTAATATTCTGAAATGCGGAGATATATCTTTCATCGTACGGTACCGAAACGAAATTGTCTATAGTTTTTTTTTAGGTTAACCGAGCACTTTCATATTCAACGTTTCGAAAAATTAACTCCCTACAACTTAAAATATTTTAACTGGCCCCTTGATTCGCAGGATCGCGGCCACAGGTGTCGACACTGGAGATGAAAATTTGATAAGGGGGGGGGAGGGGATTACTGCGCTCCCCAAGAGAATGACAGGAGGGGGGAAAGCAGGATCACACATCTCCTCAGTATTAAATTTAATGTAGGCGACACCGCAATCTGTGTTTTTTTGTTCACTTTCATGCCGCCTGTAACTAATATCACGCGTGTTTCATAACCGATGTAATTTGATTTGTCTACAAATATTGCTGCCTCGTTTCTCCGCAATATACTCTCGGGACAAGCCGGGAGGCACATTCGACTGGCATCGTGGTTCAAGTCTCTATATCCTGTTCACGTTAAACTGTCAGGGCCTCATCACTTTATTCGCGCGTAGTTCAAGTGAAGCTGTGAAATTATTATAAAAGTAAATGTTTTACAACTGTACTAATTTTTACACCTAAATACATAAAAAAACAGAAACAAATAGAAGTAATTTTATTATTCACAATCGTTTACCTAACACATTTAATTCATGTTTTATACATGGAACTACTTTCCCTCCGACCTTACCAAATTTATTGTTCGCATTACAGTCAGTGTGGCTGTTAAAATACATGAAGGCAGGGGCAGTGACATATTTCAAAGGATGATTTCAAAAATGCTTAATAATCGGCAACAGCCTAGAGTAATAATGTTGTTTTGCTTTTCCTTGTTCCGTGAAGGCATTTGTGCCTCCCTCCCTCCCTTCTCCTCCTATCACTATAAGTTCAACAGTTTCCCCTGTACGGCGCATGTATAATATGATCTGGCTCATCGCAATTTTAATTCTACGTAAATCGGAAGGATACAAAACAGGTAGAAAAGTAATTTGTAAACAGGCCTTCCACATGTGCACATTCAACCGCGATAATCCCTTATTAGACTTCTGGTTACAGCCCAGCTGCCATGGTCGCTGAGAGATTTCTAAGGCCCCGTTCCCTTGTCTTTACTGACTATAACCGTACAGCAAAAACGTCAGACTTTAACAGTTATATATCGGCCCAGAACAGTTGAGTAAATATTTGATATGGTGCGCATACGAGCTGCGCAGTAGCCACTCTCAGTGTTCCAACATTTGACTTGCTTTCTGCCAACATCACATCCAAAACACCGTGAGCAGTAATTTAGGTTAGAACGCTTTTTATGTAAGTAAATGCTGTACACTCCCTTTAACCTAGTTTTAATGCAATTAGAATATATTCAAATTAGGGTAAGTATGTTGTACATTGAAATGTTTACAAAATTGTTCGTCAGTATTGACCATTTTATTTTGGCAGTTGTGTTGGCGGTGACTGAGCGAGTCAATGTTGGGCGCACGCGCAGAAGAAAATTGGTCGACCTCATGTTTAGTGTACGTCAGAAATAGCTCGAAACAGAACGGCATTCAAATTTTACAAGTGCGAGATCTTGTGTGTCAACGAGCTCTTTTCGCTTCTTTCTCCAGCGCGCCGTCCACATTTTGTATTCCATCTGCGTGTGACGGTCGCAGCTCAGCTTGTTACGAAAACTAGCCGGTCACGGTGAAAATTGACTCCGCCCGATCGGGAACTGGACCCGGCGTAGTTTGCACGGGTACTTGATGGAGTTTATCAGATCCGTAATCCGATAAGGTCCAAGTTGACCTTATCCGACACGAGGGTAAAATTCTATTTTACTTTAAGTTTTCAGGATCCACTAAGGATTCGGGTCGGGGAGGGAGGGAGATGCCCAATTGTGCCACTCCCCCCACCAGAGGGATGTGCAAACATTACTCTGGTTAAGCCAGTGCCACATAGTCAAAGATGCCCAGCCCCCTCTCTACTAGTATTTTCTCTATCTAATAATAAAGAGCATGGTTTCAACCCATCTGTCTCCTGTAGCATTTTCTGATTATTCTAATAATGCATGCATCGATTTTTTAAATTATTTCCTGTCAAAAGGGCTTTTACGATGCCTATGCCGGTTTTTTCCCTTTTTCTTATTAGTATAGTAGTTTAGCTATATGTACACTTAGGGAGGTTTTCATGGCCGAATCGTGACCATGGCAGCCCAATCCCTCGCTGCCGCGATGCATGTCTCCTTGCATGATTTCCCTTCCTTGTAGGCGTATGGGACTTAGCCCTGAGAAGCAATAATCCCCCGTCTCTACCGAGGGCACGCATAGCACTTTGTTTTAGCGTAGGTTAGAAACAAATCGGTAAAGAGAAATAAAACAACAAAAAAGAGTGTCCTGGTGTCGAGATCCAATGTAACACATTTACTGGAAGAAAGAACTATTGCTGTTTCACATATTATTCTCTTCTTAGATCAACTTCTAAAAAGAAATTGCCTGCTCGTGATTGCTTATATTAAAAGTACACACTGCTTCAGGAATACTGACGGTGCATTAGGAAAATTAATTAATCCTATACTTTATCCAACGACGTCAGAGCTATTGGTCGGCTAGTTGGTTCACAGTATGGCCACAGATTAGATAAGGACGAAATTGAGCGGCGGTTCCTTTCATGTGGGCGTACCCATTCGCTGATTGGATGCACGAGGCTTTGGGAACGAGCCTCGTGTCTGATTGGCTACTGCGTACTGCGGACGGGTCCCTACTGGCTGGACTGCCACTGTAGCAAGTAGGTTACCAGGCGCTGCTTGGCAAACGACGTTCTGACATGTTGCTGACTATTGACGTCATTTTCCTGGTGTAAACGTTCACAGATCGCGATATATGTGGCTCTTTCACCTCTGTATTCTGAAGTTATTTGTGTGATGATTGCGGAAGAAAATATTTCCGACGGTATTTTGTACTTTTAAAGCAAAATTTTGTAATTTCGATTTTTAACTGCGTGTTTTAATGTTTTATAACATTAACATACTCTACGCGCTTGCGGGCCTGAGATGGCTGAGCGGTTACCCTGCTCGCCTCCCACCATGGCGAACCGGGTTAAATCCCCGGCCGGGCCACTCCCGGATCCTTGCATGTGAGAATAGTGCCGGACGATGCCGCTGGTCGGCGGGCTTTCTCGGGGATCGCCCGTTTTCCCCACCCTTTCATTCCAGCACCTCAATCACCCTCATCGGCTCTCAAGACCTCGCTGTTAAGAGCCGTCCAAATCTCTTCACTCACTCACTCTATGCCTGACGGCCAGTTGTTAAAAAAGTGTTTAAATAAGAATTTCAAGGGAGGTCACATTAAATTGTAATCATGTATGTCATTACTACTCATAAAGGCGATATCTCAGCTGTTAAAAAATATGTAAGCTATAAGATATGATTATATTAATTTACATCAAAAAATACATCCTTACGAAACGGGCCAGAGAACGAAGACATAAAATACATGTTTTCTCACTCAAAACTTTTGAAGTTTAGTCCGTATAGCGTAAATAGATCGTCGTTATATGGTTGAGTCCTTAACTGGGTAAAATATATATATCTTTGTATTTGCTTTATTTAACAGTTTATTGGATATTTTGTAATTATAGTTGTGCAAGTTCTTCTAAAACTGCAAATCTAAAATTGTAATACAACTTTACACATACACTGGGAAAAAAGTTGTGTTGAACCAAACAAACTTTGTTTGGGGCAACCAAATTATTTGTTTGTCTAGAGGCAATGAAATATTTCGTTGTTGTAGCCAAATTGTTTTGTTGTTCCTATTTGGTAGCCTGGTAGCCCCAAACTAAGTTTTAAATAGCGCAACCAAACATCTGTTTGGCTCTACGTACAACAAACAGTTTCTGTTAATAAAAGAAAACTTTGAAGCACGACCGAGATTAGAACCTATATCATCTGCGCCCGCGTGCTGCGCCCTAGTAACCTAAGCTAAAGTGACGACGGTTTAAATTCGAATGTTTGTAAATACCCATATTTCAAGTAATTGACTACGTGCGCAAATAAAATTTCAAGTTTTACAACTTTGCTGTTTATTTTTCAGTTGAACTTGTTTTAAATGGTTGTTTAAACAATTATTAACCATCATTGAAAGCACTAACAAACACTGAGACTATCCTAATTGTCACGACAAATGCAAGCAAAATATCAAGCTGTATTTCCGAACGAAGGCAGTAAAGTGAGTGGCCGAACAAATATAAACAATTGATTCAACAATATATTTTGTTGACAGTCTAATTTCTTTTGACAAAACACACAGGTTTTGTTTATTCAAACATGTATTTTGTTAGGTGAACTAATTTAATTTTGTTGCTTTTCAAGTTTCCTTTACTCAACAAAAGATTTTGTTCCGTCAATTTAATGCATTTTTGGCGCTATACAAACAAATATTTTGTTAGCCTTTCTATCAGTTCTTTTATTACAAAAATTTAAAAACACTTATAATAATACAAATGTAAACATGCATATATACCTATAGAAATTATATGAGCTTTAAACTTACAGTTCGTAACAAATACGTAGATATTATATACACTAGTTTATAATACAAAGTAACAAAATGCATTTGCACTGTTACATATTTATATTGTATAGGCTAAAAGTTGGAGTCACATGAACCCATTTCATCGTCATCTTCTACATTGATTCTATAAAACTCGGCTATTAAATATTTAATGTTTTCGTTTACTTATTTTGAAACATTTCGCATTGACTTCTTCAAACTTCAAGGTGATGAACCGTCGAATTCCAACTTGTTTCAGGTGAGCTTTCATTCAGGATATTCTTCCATTATTTCTACTATTGTCTTACAAGTATGGTCCGATGAGTCCTCTAAAGAAACTTTACATTAAACTTCTGAATACTAAGTAGTTGCCTGATGTGTCTGCTTTTTTCACGTCTAGGATGGTTTTCGGCACCTTCGCCGATAACGTAAGTTCTAGGAATATTTTGTGGTTTTGCTTCTATAAATAATGACAAGTGGTATTCTGGGGTTTATGGAATGCACTTTTTTCTGTCAAATTATTTTATATCCTCTTTCAAAATCCTGGTAGCTACTTCTAAACAACTTCACACTTTCTGCACCCGCTCATTTCCTTTTCTTCTCAGAAAATTTTGCGACTTCTGGAGTAGAAACAGCGTCTGATAAATATTATTTTTTAAATATTTAATTCAAATATTTGGATGCGTAAGTTCAACTAAACATGGTCGTCAAATTATTTATATCGATCATGGTAAATTGAGCAACTATGAAAATGGCATTTAAAAACATCCCTGTCCACCAGGCTGCTGTAATTCAGTTATTTTCACAGTATGGGTGACATGCATAATTAATTTGTGTAGTCGAGTCAAAGTACACACTCGTACTTAAATAGCAATATTTCGACACCTAAAAACTTTTAAATGTTATATACAAAATTTTTAACTAGTTAGTATTTATGTTGGAGTTTCACTCTGACTTTATTCTATATAACTATGCATATGGTCCTAAATTAACAAAAGCGGTTCCGTGTCTTAACGTTTTGTTTAGTACAATATTTATATTATTTATAAGAAAAATTCGTTTATTTTTCTTTTGCAAGAACATAGATTGTACTCGTTCATGGTTGACTGAGTACTGTGAAATCAACATTAGAAAAAGAAAAAAATCTTCCCATACCTGCATATATTTTAAGTAACACATTAAACTGAAATTCTCAAAGTATAGTTGGCTGCGATTTAGATAACATAGTTCAACGTCTTAACCTCGTTTTAAAGTCCGACGTTAAAAATTGGTGAAAACATAATTTATTGAATCTAGCGTGTAAATTATTTATGCATATATTAGTAAGAACCGGCATATTAGCAACCCAATTATGTTACAGACAATTCCACATTTTCTCTTTATAAGCGCATGAATAAAGTGACCAGGTTCCTTGCAGTGTTAATTTAGCATATGGTGGAAGGATACAGTATGGACATGGAAGTAGATCCTTAGCAGGGCTACCAAAAGTGCTCAGTTAACGGCGAACAGCACATACGATTTTGCATTTGCATTTTCATGTTTATATTTATTGAAATTTCCCTAAATGATATCAACGACGAGGTAGCACCACAGTTATGTCCTTTGAAGGTTTCTTTCAATCGAACTAACATATCAAACTAAACATTATTTTAGACATACTCTATTGCAATAGGTCTCGTTTAAACTAGAATAATGTCGTTTATGTCTGTTCTACCTTTGTTGTATTGTGCATATTTGTTATGCTATTTGGTCAAGTTTCAGATCGTCGTGGCCATTTGTTGCGTTTTCTTGTAGCTGTTTGACATAACTCCTTGTTCGGATATATCTGTGTTGTGTTTTTTTTTTCATATCTAATGATGAAAGCCCAACTATGCTTCTATTCTGTGTCTCTGTGTTTTTTTTTCTACGCATTTTTCTGGTTTTTTAGGAGACCCAATAAAATGGAGTATTTCCATAATAATATTTTTGTTTGATAACATTAGATCTTCAGTTATGTTGATTTTTACACGTGGCGAAAGAATATGCTGTGATCGAAATGAAAAACCTTCTTACAGCTCCCACAAATTTTCGATTGCATTTACAAACCTCCCATTCAGTTTTAGGGACGTCTAGAGGGGTACATTTCCCGTCGCCGTCTGCTACGTCACACGCGGACGCTTGCTCGGATTAGACACCGCGCGTTCACGCTTGGGTTCATATCAGGTTGTGGTGTTTCAACACAACTCATCAACAAACACAAAATCGTTTTAAAAAATTTAATCGACTTGGAATTAAGTCACAATGAATTCAACTTGCATCAAAAATATTCATATGAGATCTGAGTCGTTTCACAAAGCATAATACTGAATAGAAAACATTTCCATTTAAAATGTACCTAATAAAATACAAAGAGTTTTAACTGCCTTGGCATACAAGTACAAACTGAGACTAAAATCGTAATATTACATCTCATTAAAAGCCCAAAATGAATTAAAATATTATTTTTAAATATATAGTGAAAATACGTCAGGGCACTCAGATGGAGTCTATCAAAGCCTCACGGACATTAATAATATACAAACACATTAAACCATTAATATAAAATCAAAGAGGCCCATTTTAAATAAGCGCAGGCAGTATAAGCAAAAATCTAAATATTTGCAAGTGGGTCATCACAAACGTTGACAACTAAATTGCGTGAGAAGGCGCGACCCCAATCACAAATTCAAACGAGCAACTTTCTGGCAACNCAAATCCTCACGGACATTAATAATATACAAACACATTAAACCATTAATATAAAATCAAAGAGGCCCATTTTAAATAAACGCAGGCAGTATAAGCAAAAATCTAAAGTATTTGCAAGTGGGTCATCACAAACGTTCACAACTAAATTGCGTGAGCAGGCGCGACCCCAATCACAAATTCAAACGAGCAACTTTCTGGCAACTCGCACACAACTTGCCACGGCAAAATTGACATTAAAAAAATATTAAAATATTCTAAATACATTCATATCACTCTACTCGGATCCACACACATTTACAGTGCAAGGTTATACCAGACCGAATTTTGACTGGGCAACCAAAACCAAATTTATAATGCAAACCTAAAGTGCGCAGCCATATTCACCGTGAACTAACACAAAATAATACCACTCAATAAACACATTAAAACACTGAAACTGCAACACACCTGCGAATTACCCTACGGTCATCGTAGAAAATTTAAGCTAACACGATGATTGCTACAGAGCTGACAGACTTGGCGATGACCCAAGTCGATGACGCCCAACCGTCGAGAGGGTCAGAAGCAATGAGTGACCGAACAAGACCAGGAGCAAAGTTCGATAGACNCACAACTTGCCACAGCAAAATTGACATTAAAAAAATATTCAAATATACTAAATACATTCATATCACTCTACTTGGATCCACACACATTTACCGTGCAAGGTTATACCAGACCGAATTTTGACTGGGCAACCAAAACCAAATTTATAATGCAAACCTAAAGTGCGCAGCCATATTCACCGTGAACTAACACAAAATAATACCACTCAATAAACACATTAAAACACTGAAACTGCAACACACCTGCGAATTACCCTACGGTCATCGTAGAAAATTTAAGCTAACATGATGATTGCTACAGAGCTGACAGACTTGGCAATGACCCAAGTCGACGACGCCCAACCGTCGAGAGGGTCAGAAGCAATGAGTGACCGAACAAGACCAGGAGCAAAGTTCGATAGACAGAAAAGAGGCTGGCAGAAGGCCGAGCACCAGATTAACGTCACTAGCTGTCTACCACGCATGCGTGGAATGGTAGGGGATCCAAAGAGCAGGAAAGGAGAAAGGAGCAGCAGAGGAATCGAGACCTAACGTCGGCGGCGTGGTGAACTAATATCGATTGTCAAGAGGAGCGCACTCTGCACACCTTGCAAGGTGACTGCACAGTCCCGGCAATAATGCAGTCCCAGGAGGAATTTTATAGTCGACTGTGCTAAGAGATCCCTCCGTCTTTTACGCGCTTCAACTTCGTTTTATCAAGTTTTTATCCCGTCCCTTCCAAAAGGTAAACTGCATGCAGGCACTGGATAAACCTCGCAAATTCCCCCCGAAAAAGAAAAATGTTAGTCTCCGATGTATATTCAGTTGGTTTAACCCAAGGTAACGAAAGCGTCTGCGATTTTTTTTTTCTCAGCGTGGAATCGAAATTCAAATCTTACCCTTCCCAGAGAACTACGCCCAGTAATCATAAAATATTCAAGGTGAGTACAAATGGTGAGGAGAAGAAGCATATAACTTTTGGAAATCCGAGTTTCCTCCAGCTGTTCATACAAACGAATTCCAGGTACAGCCAGTACGGTAAAATACTACTCTTTCCGAACCATTTCGCCAGTTTGCATATCTGCGAGTCTCTACTTCCTTGAAAATGGAACGCAGTATTTATCTTACGATACTAGACTACGTTCGTACTGGTACCCGATTTAGACTTGCCCAACCTCCGCGGATTCAAATCGCGGATGTAAGTGTTTTTTTGTTGTGTTTAGTTAGTAAGCCACCGCAGATCAGCCTACCAACATAACGCAGGGGCTTCGTTATACTTAGAAATATAAACATTTCACACATAAATTAATGGTATAATATAATCACATAATAACGTAGCATATTAATAAAATTATGTAATATTATTATTTATAATATCAATAAAATAATATGAATTATTTCACATTTAAACTCCTTTTATTTTAACTCTCACAGATCCACACTCATCAAAATCCGATACCAAGAAATAATTATACAATAAAACTATATGTTTAACGAAAACTGTGTGCTTTCTCCATATAAATCACACTCTGCTCTTACCAAAGTGCGTATATTTGTATAAACGTGCACTGACAGCATACAGGAATATTTTATCCAGCAACTTAGTACTGGTAAAAAAAATTACAAAAACAATGTATTATATATACGTACAATAAATGAGTTTTTTTAAAAATATAAACTAGATTATTGCTTTAGCCGTGATACTGAGGAATTTCCTTTTCTTAAAAAAGGCGACTTCATGAATTTATGTATTCAGTTATGTGTGTGATAGGAGTACAACGATATAACTGCCAAACATATACTTAAAATAAATTTAAAATGCCCACAAAATGAACCGTTAAACACGACGGATTATAAACCATATGACGCGCGTGTGTTTACTTTAATTTAAAATTTTAAAAATGTTAAACCACATTGCTATTTCAGATACACGCACAAGCATACAAAAAACTGTTTTTTACGCAGGTGTATTCAAATAAAGGTTTTCTTAATATTCTGACATAAGTTTCATTTGCTTCAACTTAATAAGAACCTTTGCCACAGCTGGTAAATTCTAGCAGTCACTTTACAATAGTTGTAAAATAATACAGAAGGGGATTGACGTCAGTTCTGACTGAACCAATATTCTTGTAACATAGACATTTCTATCATATCTTTGCTACTTGAATTCAAAGGCGTATCACTCGGTTCACATGTGTTCTTTGCAGTGTGGAGTGTCCACTGTTTAAGTCCCGAATCAGACGGCGTGCAAGAAATCTATTTTGTTCCGTTCCTCGAAAAGTCAGACATGTACTCTTGGAAAGGTGGGGAAAAAAAAAGGGGGGAGGGGACTTACTTGACGGAGAGGTAATTGGCTAACGAATTCCCATCAATCAGAGCATATTGTTTAATTTAATTTTATAATTAGCTTGTTGTGTAATAAATAGTGAAAAAAATGCTTGAAGATAAACATTAAAATTAAGTGTACCGACCAAAAAAAAAATCCTAAAGGATGAATTCAACGTCTTAGTAGCAGGATTTTTAAAACATTCGAATTCGCCTTTCTTAATTAACATCACGCGACATGTCCACGGACTCCATAGTCTTATTTTCGTCATACGAGAAAAATGTTTGGTGAAGTAGTACGATAACCATACAAGGTCGATTAATCTAACGATGTGAAATTTTACACATGTTTTAAATTTTGAGGCTGTAGCTAACATAATATTTGAGATACAAAAAATTGAAATTTTTGGCTAAAATTCTAATGCAAATATATTTGATACCTTTGGTAAACCATCGATGAAACATGACACAGGTAAATAAATATACGAACTTTAAGTCACCTGCTGACTTTCAAAAATGAATTAAGGAAATGTGACCAAACAAAACAGAGGGAAAAGAGTGAAAGCCAAGTGTGAAAATATGAGAAGGCGTTCAACAATTACGAAGTCAATAGCATTCCTCTCTGGGAACGACAGAAAATTAAGAGAAATGTTGTAGTGAGTGAGCAAAAACTCGAGTGGGAAAATGGCGGGATAGAGGTTAACAAAAATGTGTTGAAGTATTCTAATGTGTTCACCAAAGAAAAATTAGGTTGTTCGGCTAGATTAGTGGAAGGTAAGCAGCTAAGCGTAGTGTTGTATGGGGGTGGGGAAAAGGAAGGCGAATACCGCTAATATACCTATTTGTATATGCTGTTCACGGTAAAGTGAGCACTTTTGAAGCCCTAGTTACTTTTTTCTTTCAGTCATTTCTTATCCTTCAATCAACCTTTGAAAACGATATTGCCATTTAAGTAATAAACACAGAGCATGTATTCCACCGCACACGAAAATTTATGACTTAGGCTTAAATAAAATATATTAATTGAATATCATTCCAAATTAGAGGGCTTTCAAAAGTGCTCACCTAACCGTGAACAGCATATATATATATATATATATATATATGTGTGTGTGCGTGTGTGTGTGTGTGTGTACACAGAAGAGCCAAAAAAACTGGTACACCTGCCTAATATCGTGTAGGGCCCCCGGGCGGGCACTCAGAAGTGCCGCAAGACGACGTGGCATGGACTCGACTAATGTCTGAAGGTATGCAGGAGGCAATTCACACCATGAACCCTATAGGGCAGTCCACAAATTTAATCTGCGCCAATTTGAGAAAGGGTTGCACGTCTGTCACGTTTAATGATTCTCGTCAGTTGTCGTTTGTCCCGTTCTTTCACCATCGTTTTCCGGCCGCAGCGATGTCGAAGATGTGACGTTTTACTGGATTCCCGATATTCACGGTACACTCGTGAAATGGTCGTACGCGATCATCCAAATGTTATCGCTACCTTGGAGATGCTATGTCCCATCTCTTGTGCGCCGACTATAACACCGCGTTCAAACTCACTTAAATCTTGATAACCTGCCTTTGTAGCAGCAGTAACCGATCTAGCTGCCGACCGCATCGCGTTACTCTGATTGGTTCCATACCTCTGTTATTTGCCAACGCACGCCTATACCAGTTTTTTTCGGCTCTTCAGTGTATAAAACACTTATACATATGTAATACGCTTATACATGCATACTTAAACCCACATCCACTCTTGAGGTAATGAAATCTGAAACATGAGTACCTACCAGGCGAAAAATTTCAGGAACACCCTTACAAGAACAAAAGTGTTTACGAACTGTGAAAAAATATTAAGAAAGACAAACTTTACTTAAAAAACAAAAGGAGTTTGAAATTTTTTGAGAGATTTCCCTGCACAATAATATTTCAAGCATTTAGATGATAATCCGCATGGAAATGACGTCATCTCAAAAACCGGACCCCAAATATATAATCTTACTTGTTCGGCTATCTCTTCCCAGAAATAAAAACATTAAAATATAGGGAGAAACTTAGATGAATAAGGCATTATACTAATTTTTTTTAAGTATCTACGCCTATTTGAATGGTTTTTATAGCCTTTTGAACAAGAGGCAGAGGTTTAAAAAACCTTGCACTTTTCATCCGTTATTATAAACTTAATGAATTCGTATAGAACTTCATTTGACGATGAGCTTGGCCAACTTCGCAATACTGTTCGTGTGCGGTGTAAATAAATACGCTGGGAGTTTAATCCCATCTGGGTTCGCAACCGAAGTCAACTTCACTCGCGTGTGCAATTTCTTTTGCGAATTTTTTGGATGTCAGCGATACTTTACTTGAAGTATGAATGCGAATTTTTTTTCCCTCGAGGTCTACCATTGTCCTATTTATTTCATGTGCGCAGGCGAAAGAATTTCTAGTGCAACTTAAACGAGTCGTCAACGTTTATATATTTTTTATTTTCCAAGATGGCGCTTGTGGAATGCTGGCGAGTACCAGAGCGTGCGAGTAATTTAATTACGGCCCCTTTGTCATCTACTCTGTGCGGCGCGCGTGGGCTTTACACGGCCCAGGGGCGAGTGCCGTGGACGGTGCCATGGGGCGGAGCCCCCTATCACGCTCGGAAACAGGGTCAAAAGCGCCGGTAAGCTGTGCTGTCGGCCCTCTAAACACCGCCCGGGGGCGCCACCTGCCCTCTGTTTGATCACCACACTCACACCTCGCAACTGATCTCCACAAACAAGCTCGTGTCAGGGTTCGCACTTAGTCGAGCACTTTGTCACGAACGATATTTTATGCCAGTTCATACCCGAAAGGGTGCTCTGGGCGTAGCTANGCACTTAGTCGAGCACTTTGTCACGAACGATATTTTATGCCAGTTCATACCCGAAAGGGTGCTCTGGGCGTAGCTAAATAATGAGTCATGATTAGGTAGATTACAACAGTATAAGATGGAGTTTATTGAACATAAAGATTATACAATAACTATTATTTACGTGACTATTGATCGTGGGAGCTTAAATGAAATACCAAAATGCAAATTAATTGTATAAAGTATTATTACCTTACGCCATTACTATTATAATCTAATTGGAAAGTCCCCACCTTGTTCATGTTGCCGGAAGCTGATTCTAGGACGTTGTTAACGACGGCCAGACACACCCATCTTCAGTGGTCTTCTCGTTCCAGTGGCCCGACGACAAAAGACGCCGGTCCTGCTGGCCGGTGGAGGGGATTTCTGCAACTGTATTTCGCAAAGTGTCATTGCAATGACTCTTGTGTCCTCGTTCAATGTTTGAAGGTGTGATCAGGCAAGCCGTTCAGCTAAAGCCTGATCACTTCATAACAACTTGCACTGCACAAGGTACGTACGGTCATTTCTGTGAAGTTGATTAGCTGTTGAGTAGTTGGAAATATAAAGCAATGTCTCGTTATAACATTCTCACTGGATTCCTGTTGAGATATTTGTATTAGAAAAACTTTTGCTAAGTGCATATGTATAACATAGTGTAGTTCTAAAGAACGGCTTAAAAACTGGCACGATGAAAATCATGGCTATGAACATGTTTATTTCTTCATTTTCAGAAAATGTATTTCACAAATATTTCGTGTACAAGCACATACATAATAAAATTGATGCTACTCACCAACTGCGGTATACAGGGCAGTTCGTATGGTACGAGCTACCTCTCTGGCGCAGACTACGGGTGCCTTGGGTGTTGAATAGGGGTAAGTAATAATTTGGTGTTTCATTTTAAAAGTCTATACTGGGGATGTTCCAGCGGTAGGTTGAGGTCCGGTCAGCTGGGCGGCCCTTCACGAGCCCTCGGCTCAGTCTAATTGGTGTGGTGAACACAGCTGGCTTCCTCCTTCGAGGCTGTTCCTTCGGCCTCGATGACGGCTCTCCATGACTGACTCCTATGTGACTCTCACGACACGACTGACTCCCTCGTCCTGGCGTGGCGCTTCTGGGCGATGCAACCCCCGACAACCTCGTCTCGGCATGGCACTTTCCACCTACCGTGTGCCGGCGTGGTGCTCCTTGGTGAGCTCACCACTCAACCCCCACCCCTCGGCGGCCACACCTCA